>QEOT01005654.1:194647-221431 GCA_003123785.1 Pterocarya stenoptera | reverse complement strand
GGGGGGGGGGGGGGGGGGGGGGGCTCTGCTGTGGCCATACTGCCCCCCACCCCCGCCAGGGTCTTGCCCTGCAGGGTGGGGTGAACGGGGGCGGGGCAAAGGGGTGTGGGGCCCTGCTGCCCACCCCTACTATTTATAGGAAAATTATACTGAAATAAGATAAGGTAAATTTATTAAACATTATGAAAAACAAATCAAGATAAAGATAATATCAAATAAAAGATGATAAAGATAAACATTATTGATTTGATATTATCTTCAACATAAAATTGCATAATTAGGAAGAAGTTTGGATGAATTTTCATGCCCAAAATAATGATACAGAACAAATTACTATCATATTACATGCTTCAGGTACTATAAAATCGCAGGAAACACCGACTTGCATCGATATCTCACACGCAACTTGGATATTTCACTTCCATCAAAACACAAAACACTAATAATCCTCCAACGATGCGATAACTCCACTTTTTTTGAACTCGATAGGTTTTATAAAATATCCAATTGTTATCTTCTTGTTAGGTTTGTTATTATAAAAACAGCCCTTGATCTTCTGCTTCTTTCTTCTTCTTCACTTTCTTCCACGTACAAGACTCTCTCGATCTATATATCTCTCCCTCCCTCCCTCCATCTTCTTTCTCCCAAAAGCCAAAAAATCACAGCCATGCAGCAAACAGCACCAATGTCCTCCAGTTATCAGGAAATGCTAACTCGCCGTGGATGCTCTGTTTCTATCCTTTCTTCTCTTTGTTTCTTTGCCGTCTTCGTCATTTTCATGCTCTCCGGCCTTTTCTGTGGGCAGATGAGTTTCTCAGGATTAGATTTGGATATGCAGAAGACAAAAGTCACTCCCTATGATGATCAAGACCGACCTCTACGTACCGGTGGCTTCAGTACTGGTTTTTCCTTGAACCAGTCCAGTCACCGTATGGTAGCTGTACGTTTCAGCCTCCCTCTCTCTCTCTCTCTACATAAAAGTTTTTGTATATAGAGCACTGGTTTCCGGACGGAAAATCGAAAGCGAGCTCATATATTTTAATCATATTTTTCTATCACTTTGAGTTTGCTTCGAATTTCATATTTCTTTCTATATACATACACATGCATTATATGTGCACGCGTATGAAAAACTGAAAGGCAAAAACCGTCGTTATAACACTTTCAAATCCCCTTCCTTCATCTGTGTCTGTTGGTTTTTTTTTTTTTTGAATAATTTGCTCATCGATCGATCAGTTTATGGGTTTTACTTTTATATCTTGTTCATGCTTAATTATTATAGTACTCTATAATGCAGATCAGAAAGACGGCGAAACTAACCAGAGGGCAAAAGCTCGAACAAGGACTTGCACGAGCACGATATTCAATTCGCAGATCAGCAGCTTCGAAGCTCAAGCTCTCAGCTGCTACCTTACTCAACGGCGACGATTTTGTCCCCTCCGGAGTCATCTATCGCAACCCCGGCGCATTTTATCAGTAAACCCTAAAATACATTAATTACACGAGTAATGTTAGGGATAAGTTTCAAATATATAAATCTTGTCCAAAGTTTTTGTAAAAAATAGACTTCATTATAAAAAAAAAGAAAGAAGAAATTTTCACACTTTTCCATTATGGCAGAACTTGTACATTTTGGACTTGTATATATCATTATTCTATAAAAAATTGAAATTCACAAAAAGAAAATAAATTAATTTTGTAACTTGGTTTGCATGCGTTAAAACTGTAAAAATTATATTTTTTAAATAAAAACTCTATATATATGCAATATTAATGTAGTTGTTTGATGTATTTGATGGATGATGATGATGATGATCAGGAGCCACAAGGAGATGGTGAAGAGATTTAGGGTTTGGACATACAAGGAAGGAGAGCCGCCCATTTTTCACTACGGGCCAATGAGGGACATATACTCAATTGAAGGGCAATTAATCGATGAATTGGAAAGTGAAAAAAGTAAATTCTTAGCAAGAGAACCTGAGGAGGCCACTGCTTTTTTTCTTCCGATCAGCGTTGTCAACATCATCGCATACATCTATAGGCCTTACGTCAATTATTCCCGCGAAACTCTACAGAACGTTGTAAAGGACTACATTCACACCATATCAAAGAGATACCCATATTGGAATAGAAGCAGCGGGGCTGACCATTTTATGGTTTCTTGTCATGATTGGGTACGTATGCTCTATCGCTAGCTACTACGTACAAGAAAACTGCTTATTTATTGTCAGTCATATTTTCTGTTAAAATGAATCTATTTTCGTTGCATATAATTCGTCATGATAAATACTCATTTTTCTTATTTATGATCTTTAATTTCGTTTACTTTAAGGTAGCTATAAGTTATATATTATAATATTATTGTTGGCAAACTGAACACTATATACATACATACATATATACTAGGAGACCATTTTAATGATCACGAGTACGAGTTTTTCTCCATAAATTAAAAAAATGGTATCAATTAAATTTGGTTTGACTCTTATGAGTGAGCTTGAATGTATCTAGGTTTTGGTCTAGGTGGTTAGATTTGGGGCAGAGAAACTTGGAAAACTTTACGTGTGACTAGGACTGTCAATATTGTTTTATTATTTGATCACTTGTGAAATTACCATCATCTAATAATAGGATTAGGGTTGGGTAAAATGGTCAGTTCAGATTTACCTGAATTTGACCCGATTAAAAGAAAAAATTGTCATTTGGATCATTCGAATGATTAATTTTGGTCAATCGGGTCACAGATTAGTTGGATCAATATTATGTAACCTGCCGCCACATACTTTCAACTAGAAATTGAATTTTAAATTGAAAAATATATAACTTTTGTTTTGAATTATCATGATAACTATTTGAATTTCTATTATCTCTATCACTAGTTTGGGTGTAAATTATCATAACTATTTTGAGAAGTATTTTTTTTAATATATATATATATATATCAATAGATCAGTTGAGTTGTAGCTCAAAGGCAGATTCTCTCTTCATAAAAATAAAGAGAGGGAAAAATCGTTAGTATAAATATTACTATATATAGGGTGTAAAAGGAGGAAACGAATTGCAAAAGAGAGAAAAGTACACACTATAAAAGAGAAATATGAACTATTACAATAATATATAGGCAAATATGTAAGAATGCAGGGGGATTGTTCATCTTCGATGAAATATTCAAAAAGATGATTATCTATCTATATATCGATAAAAGTTGGTGACAATTTCGCAATAATAGTAAATTAATTAATTCACTAACATTCCTCCAATATTTATGTGACATTTCAGGCACCAGAAGTTTCAGCAAACGACCCTAAACTTTTCAAACACTTTATCAGGGCTCTATGCAATGCCAACACTTCGGAAGGCTTCCAAACTACGAGAGATGTCTCCTTACCTGAAGTTCATTTACGTGATAAAAACTTGGAAATCCCAAGATTAGGCCGACCCCCAAACAAACGTTTGATCTTTGCCTTCTTTGCTGGTGGGGATCACGGGGAAGTAAGGAAGATATTGTTTAGGCATTGGAAAAATAAAGACACAGATATCCAAGTGCATGAATATCTCCCAAAAACCGCAAATTACTCAAAGCTAATGGGTGAAAGCAAGTTTTGCTTGTGCCCTAGTGGGTGGGAAGTTGCAAGCCCTAGAGTGGTTGAGTCCATACATGCAGGATGCGTCCCAGTTATCATATCTGATAATTATGTGCTACCATTTAGTGATGTTCTTGATTGGAGCCGATTTTCGGTTCATATTCCCATTGCGAAGATACCGGAAATGAAGAAGATTTTGCAAGCAATTTCAGAAGAAGAGTATTTAGCAAAGCAAAAGCGGGTAATCCAGGTGAAACGACATTTTGTGCTCAATAGACCAGCTAAGCCATATGATTTAATACACATGGTGCTGCATTCAGTATGGCTTAGGAGGCTTAACATAAGACTGCCCTTGTAATGCGCTTAGACTAAGTTAAGGTTGTGTACATTCATAAAAGACTACAAAACCTACATAGATTAGTTATGGGAATTACGGAGAAAAAAAAATGTCTTTGATCTTTTAGTGGATTTTTTTATTATTTTATAATTTTTTGAATTTCTCAAGAATTGTTATGAATTATTTTGATTATTTTATGTATATTGTCTTTGTTGCTTGAACTGTAACAGAAGATAAAACACAACAAATTCGGGAAACTTGAGCCTGAAACATTGGTGTAATTTGAAATGGATCAAATTAATTTCCAAAACTTGATAGAGAAATTCGGGACAAAATACGTCCCGTTACTAAAAAAGAAAAACAAAAAAAAGAGAGATCAAATTATGATGAAATCTGAGATCAAAGCTGTCGTGCATATAGATTAATTACTAAATCCAAATATACGTACACGTTGAGACCTTATATATGCGTATGGCTGATCTCCACAAAATGTTGACAAAATAAAACTCAACTTGACTTGTTTGATTATATATGCGTATGTATTATATATTATATATATACAATATATTGATCATAATATATAAAAATTACAGAAATGATATTTGTAATCGTATAGTGCGTAAGAACCGCGTAATTCTTATGAAAAAAAGTGAGTAAATACGAGACCTATATATATGAAAAAAATTAATTTTTTAATAGTGAACTCTACTCTTTTTCAAAAATATTATGTGACACTTGTACACTCCACGACTGTAATTAGTAGCATTACTTATAAAATTAAGTACATATGTAAGTATATGTATGTAAATAAGTTCATTCGAAAACAAATCATGAGACAATCAATATTTATTATCAATATTACATATATATATAATAATTATATATAAAAGATTAGCTATAAATTATTCACTACTTAATTATAAATATAAAATATAAATGCAATAAGCAATATTCTAATTTCTTATATATAAAGTATTTATGCTTATATATGTACAATAGCTATTAAAGTGTTCTATCTGATCTGGATCGAAGTACTTTTCATGACCAAAACCTTCAATTTAGATCGAGCTTTTCTAAAAAAACGAATTTTTTAGAATTTTTAGGGGGTTAGTGATCAGTGTTTGGGTGTTACGTACCCTCTTATAGATTTTTGCTTCTTTAATTCCCAAATTTAACATTCATTATAATTGAAAATGTTTTTAATTTATATTAAGGCATGATTTTTTAACAGAATTTCCTTAAATTAAAATATTAATAATATATATAAACTGTTATATTTATTTACTTTATTTTCATTTTATACATCTTAAAAGCAGAAAATTTTAAAATTAATAGACTAGTTAAGTAGTCAAATCCTCGATACAACACTTGATTCAAGTGAATCTAGAGTCAAGTTTGAACATGAAAATACCCTATATATTGGAGTCGATCCCGATCGAGCAGCTAGCTAGGCAAAAAGCTCGAGTTGAGTTTCAACTCTAGCTCGAGCTTAATTTCAATGTAGCCCAACCACCTCAGATTTGTCGTTGCATGGCATCGTTTCTCCTTGGTAAGCCATACTGATCCCTTCTCTCCCTCTGCTGTGTTTCTCATTCTCTTCATTTTTAACCACCAAAACTAACTCATTTTCTTCTCTTTTTGTACTTCGCCATGACCCCTTGTGGCCACCTCGTTGTAGCTCAGGCCCCATCAATCACCTCGGGCTCCTCTCTTTCTCGATCCTCTGTCTTTCTCTAGATTTGCAACCATTTTTGCTTTCTCACCATAGCACCTCTCTGTTTTTGTCTAGACCTTCCACCATGCTAGCCACTATCTCCTCCACCGTGCTCCTCCCGTCAGACGCTGCTACAAAATAAAACTCGGCACACTTTTATCGTCCAAAATTTCCTATCCATGGAGTAAGTAATCCTTGGAATAACCTTTAAAATATCGTCACTGGGAAATTGTTAAATTGTGTATTGTATAGTATGGTTGTGAATTTGTGAAGTGGTCGAGAGCCTTGTTGAGTCTTGGGAATAATATGTTGTTGGTTGTGAATTGTGGCCGAGGACCCTGTGAAGTGTTGGGAATAAAATTTGAAGTTGTGATGTTGGGAATTAACTTCTTGTAAAATTGTGTATTTTTGTTTTAAACTCATAATTAATGTTGTTGCTTTGTCATACACTAATTAACTATTGCACGTTGTTTGCATTATAAATGTTACCTACCACTAATATTTCTATAATTGTACATTGATTTTGTATATACTCAAATATGTAAAATTGTTGGTTTTTGGTGTCAAAAGATTATTTTATGGGTATGTGTGTATCATGACCCCAAGTCGAGATGGAACATTATGCTCCTCTTGTCACTCTGGAGCGCATAAAACTGAGTGACGTCCCCTGGGTTGTTAATAGTGACGACAGGCTCAAGCGAGACAGTAATGCTCTTGGGTTGATTCCATTGCCTCTCTGCTGGAGGAGGGTAGAGGATGCCGAGTCACGTACGCGTCCGGCGCAGAGCTGAGCATCACTTGATATGAAGTCAAGCACGGTCGTTATCCATGACTTGGCGAAGGGATTAGCTAGAGTGTGCAGATGGTCCATAGGGAAGCCATGGTGCATACTTTAATCAAATAGATGTTGTCAAATTAAAATTGTGATTTCTGGGTACGTAGTGTCTTGTGTGATAAATGGGTGCGTACTTGAGTTTAATAACTTGCAAACATCATAATTCTCTGTAGTTTCCTATTTGCATAATTTCATATTTTTCCGCCTGCATGTATTTTGAATGTTAGACTTTGTTTCACTTACTAAGATTTTGCAAAATCTCACTGTGGTGTCCCCATCAACGGTTCCCCTCCACGAAACAATAGATTTTGATGTAGAGGATGGGTACAAATATGGAGGTCTAGCTTTGCCTGAAAAGTGAAGATTTGGGATCTTTTTCCCATTTGTTATTAAGTGTATTTTTGCGTTATATGGGATGACTGTAATAATTTTCACGTAATCGTGTAGTTTTTTTTTTAATGGTGAATATTAATCCAAAATTATCTTTTTCTTCTTCTTCAACCTATTCTCTGGAGGTCTCGCCCCCTCGAAGTTAGAATTTTTCCTTATTCACTACTCATCTGTTACATTTGGAATCCAGAGCCATCGTTCCTCTTACTTAGTAATGGCAGAAGGCGAACGCTTTATACAAGTACAAGAAGGTTACAATTCTCTTAAGAAAATTACAGAGTCTTAATACAAGACTGTTGAAACCGAGTTGCTTGCTTTGAAACGTCAAGTGGAAGCTGTGGCCCAACTGATGCCTGTCCTCACTCTCAAGCTGCAAACAAAGAACCAATATCAGCATTAGGGAGAGTCCTCCTATAATCCACAACAAAACTCAGAATAGGCCTTGGTGCATATCGTGGAGGTACAAACACGCTCCAATAGACTGGATTTCCCAGTTTTCAATGGGGAGTAACCTAAGGGTTGACTCTATAAGGTAAAACAATTATTTGCCTTTCGTAATACTTTACCTCAACTTAGATTACGCCTGGTATCTTTCCATATGGAGGACAAGGTCCTCACATGGTTTCATAATTTAGGTGAATTGGGGGGAATTGTTGATTGGGAGTCATTTGTTCATTAGGTTTGGCCCAAATTGTTATGATGATCCAATGGAGGCATTCACACACCTCAAACAGATTGGATTTGTGGAGGATTACAAAACTTAGTTTGAAAACCTATCCAATAGACTCAAGGGGTCTGTCTGACCAATACAAACTAAGATGTTTTCTTAGTGGCCTTAGGGACGAAATTAGGCTACCAGTAAGGATGTTCAATCCTCACAACCTAATCTCTGTTTACAGCTTAGCAAAAGTTCAAGAAGAACATGTAGCCCTCAACAAGAAAAATGCTAAATGGGCCCCTATATACTCACCTAACCCAGGCTTACTAAAACCCCCAAATAAACCACCTGATCTCCCTAAAGACCCAACCAAACACCTTTTACCAGTTCTAAAAATTAGCCAACACTAGATGAAAGATAGGGAGACAAGGGCCTTTGTTACTATTGTGAGGCTAAGTGGGGACCTGGCCATAACTGTTAGAAACTAAGGTTATATTTAATAGAGGATATTTATGATAGTGCAGAGGAGGAGGAGCCTTTTGAATGGGGACAAGAAATGGATAAGGCAGGAATGGAGCAAGAGGAGCTTGTTTTGGATTTAGGGACCCTCAAGGAAAGTCTTGAGATTTTCTTGCATACTATAATGGGGTCAATAAATCCTAGAACCATGCAGGTCAGGGCTAACTTTGGTAAATGTGGCATAGTGACCCTCATTGACAAAGGAAGCACACATAACTTTTTGGAGTTTGAAATTTTGTTGAAAAACTAGGCTAAAGTTGGATGAAGCAACTAAGGTGCAAGTTAGGGTTGCAAATGGGGAGTTATTGGGTAGTGAAGGAAAAGTAGAGAGGGTCTCCCTATGTATTCAGGGAACACTTTTTACAACTGAGGCCTCTGTCCTGAGTTTGGTAGGTTGTGATATGGTCCTTGGTAGGGGTGTTATCAATCAGGTTCGGTCCGACTTTGTACATTTTTTAGAACCAAACTGATATATATCGGTTTTCAAATTTTAAGAACCTATACTGGACCGATTCACTACCGAAATCTCAACTTCTGGTTTTTCTAGTATATTATTGAATTTAATTATAGTCTATATAAATTCTAGAATTTTTAGAGTATATATGATCAAATGTGTAAACATGTATTTATAAAAGAATATATACTATAATTTATTATGCCAAAGATTTATTTACCCTTGATATATATATTAAAAGTAAGTTTATATTAATAACTTAATATTAATGTTTATGTTTAAGATTAAAATTTTATACTTATTAATTTTATAGTATAAGATTAAATTTTATATGTTATATCAAATATTCTTTTAAAAATTATAAGATTATTTTTATATTATATCACATGTTATATTAATATTATGTTATAAGATTAATAGACTTGAATAATAAGATCAGAATTTTATGTTATATTAATTAGTAATTTAGTATATAATATATATAATATAATATAAAAATTAGAAATATATATACTGATCTGATTCGGTTTAAACCGATTTTCAAAATATGAAATAGGTACCACACCAATTTAGGATCGGTTTTGATTCTTAAGAACCGGTACCACACTGGACTATTTAAAAATTGAAATGAACTCACCAATTTGGTTCGGTTTGGTCCTGTTCAACCAATTTTCTGGTTTTTTTTTTTTTTTTTACACCCCTAGTCCTTGGAGTGACTTGGTTACAAACCTTGAGAACCATATTGGAGAATTTCCAAAAGTTGACTATGCAGTTCACTAATGCTGGCCATAATGTAGTGTTGATGGGATTGGTTAATTCAAAATTTATAGAAGTGGGGAGCTTACCTGATTACGATAGTTGGGAGAATAAAGGCATACTGCTGCAGGCCTTGGAAGGGACCCAACCTGAGAACTACTTGAGATACTCCCAGAAATCACAGAACGTCCTGAAACAATTCCAATATATTTTTATGAACCCAAAATACTACCCCCATATAGATCCTATGACCACTCCATTATCCTACAATTAGGAACTAAACCCATTTCTGTTAGACCCTACCAATACCCATTTTTCAAAAAAATGAGATTGAGAGAATTATTAAGGAACTGTTGGCATCAGGAGTGATACAAACTAGATAAAGCCCCTAATCCTCTCCAGTCCTTTTGGTTAGAAAGGAAGATAGCTCTTGGAGATTATATGTGGACTACAGGTCCCTTAACAGTGCTACAGTAAAAGATAAATACCTCATTCCTTTGGTGGAGGAGCTATTGACGAATTATGTGGATCTACTATTTTTTCAAAGCTGGATCTGAGGTCTGGATACCATTAGATCAGGATGAATACAACTGACATCCCCAAAACAGCCTTTAAGACCCATGAGAGTCACTATGAGTTTTTGTTCATTCCATTTGGGTTGACCAATGCTTCCTCGACTTTTCAAAGTCTAATAAATGCTATTTTGAAACCATATCTAAGGAAGTTTATTCTAGTATTTTTTTATGATATTTTGAACATCACCTAAGACATTTGAAAGTGACTTTGGAAACTTTAAGACAACACCAATTGTTTGCAAAAGGTCTAAGTGCCAATTTGGCAGCCCTAAGGTAGCTTATTTAGGTTACCTCATATCAGCACAAGGGGTAAAAGCTGAACTACAAAAACTAAAGGCATCACCACTTAAGTCCCTTGGGGTATTTTTGGGCCTAACAGGATACTACAAAAGGTTTATCAAGGGCTATGGAGGTATAGATGCTCCCTTGACTAACCTATTGAAGAAAAATGGATTTCAATGGAATCTCAAGGCAGATAAGGCTTTTTGAATTTGAAAGAGGTAGTGATGACTTCTCTTTTCTTGGCACTGCCAGAATTTTCAGAATCTTTTTACATTGAGTGTGATGCCGGGTATGGCCATAGGGAAAATCTTGTAAAAGGCCACCCCATAGCATACTGCAGTCATGGCTTAAAAGGGAGGGTCCTTGCTATGTCTACATATGAGAAAGAGTTGTTTGCCCTAGTCTCAATAGTAAAAAGATGGAGGCCTTATCTATTAGGAGCTCTATTCACTGTAAAAACAGATCACCAAAGTTTAAAATTTTTGTTGGATAAAAAAGTAGGGACACCTATGCAACAAAGGTGGGTGTCCAAACTTTTGGGCTATGACTTCCTAGTGAAGTACAAACAGGGCAATGACAACAAGGTAGTTGATGCCTTATCAAGAGGGGTCGATGAAGAGGAAGTCCTAACCTTAAATATGGTTTCAGTTCCAACTCTAAAGCTACTGGAAGAGATTAAGCAGCTGTATAAATCGGACCCAGAGGCCAAAGAACTATTGCAGAGGTGGAGGAACGGGACCTAAATACTACTTGAAAGAGGGCTTACTTTACTATAAGCAAGAGCTATTCATTGTCAACCACCAACCCTTCAAGCTTAAGTTATTGGAGCTATTTCACAATAGTCCCACAACGGGCTACTCAGGTTATGACAAAACGATGCAGAGGATAAGAAGAGAATTTTACTGGCCTAAACTCAGAAAAGAGGTAAAGGAGTTTATCTGTAACTATGATATTTGCCTGTGTGTGAAATCTGAGAATCATCTCCCAGGTGGAATCCTACTGCCCCTGGCTATACCCTCTCGACCTTGGTCAATCATATCAATGGACTTCATTGAGGGATTTCTAACATCCCATGGTTTTAACTGCCTATGGGTTGTGGTGGACTTCTTAACCAAATTCAGTCACTTTATACCTCTCTCACACCTATATACTGCCCTAACCTGAGCCCAAAATTTCATCGAACACATATTCAAACTCCTTATTATGCCGAGCTCTATTGTCTTGGACAAGGACAAATCCTTCACTAGCAAATTATGGCAAGAACTATTCAAATATTAGGGAGTCTAGTTGGCCTTTAGCTCGTTCTACCATCCCCAAATGGATGACCAATCAGAGGTAGTTAACAAAACCCTAGAGAACTATCTATGTTGCTTTGTGGGAGACCGCCCTAAGGATTGGGTACTCTGGGTTCCTATGGCCGAGTGGTGGTACAACACATCCACCCATGCTTAGACTAAACTAACCCCTTTTGAAGCCCTCTATGGCTACCCCCGCCCCTTCTACTAAATTATCATCCAGGCACATCTTGGGTTGAAGTAGTAGACTCCACACTTCGGGCTCGTGAGCACATCCTTCCCATGCTGTGTCATAACTTGAAAAGGCCCAAGAGAGGATGAAAAGGTACTTTGATTTGAGAAGAATAGAGATAACTTTCAGCATTGGAGATTGGGTGTATGTGCGCTTACAACCTTACAGACAGCAATCGGTAGCTCAAAGGAGAAATTTGAAACTTTCTCCTCAGTACTATGGACCCTTCGAGATCACCAATGGGATCGGGACTATTGCGTACCGAGTAAAACTTCTAGATTCTGCCCAAATACATCCTGTCTTCCACGTCTCCATGTGGAAGCAGAAGCTTGGCCAGTCTTTGAGTCTAATGGCCCAACTCCCATCAACAGACTCTTGGTATCTTGAAGCCAAAGCTTGAGGTAGTGCTCAATTGTAGGATCAGAAAAAAAGGGGCTTTCCCTTTGGTTGAGGGGTTAGTTCGATGGCAAGAGCAACGTGATGAATTTGTTACGTAGGAAGCCTTTCACCATTTGAAAAATGCCTACCCACACCTTGTGGGCAAGGTATTCTGAAACAAGGGGGCTTTATTACAAGTTTGAAGGTCGCCCTAGTGAAGTGATCGAGATAGAGATGGAGTTAGAGAGAAGCCTGAGCCGTGGATCAGATCAAGGGTGCGGATCGTGCCAGTTTTGCATTAAGAAGGACTATCTTCTAGAATATTATTTTACTTTTTATTATCTTAGTCATTTAATTTTGTAATATTCTTATTGGTTGTAGCAATGAATGTTTTATGTGGTGGGACCAGCTGGTCAACAGTGGTCACGCATTCCTTTATGCACAACCCTTATAAGGGAACTGTAACCGTGTAAAGTTTTTTCTTATGCTGAATATTAATCCAGAATTATCTTATTCTTCCTCAACCTATTCTCTAGAGGTCTCTCACCCTCGAAGTGAGAATCTTCCCTTATTCACTACTCATTCGTTATAGTGGTTGACGATGGCAAAACAGAGAGTGAAGGAGAGAGAGGAAGTGTGAGAGAGGGAGAAGATAAATCAATGGGGTGTTTTATGCAAGGAGGTCGGGGGTTGGACGGACGGTGCGCGAGAGGGCGGTTTGTAGGACACACTGGTTGTAGAGGGAGAGTCACTAGAAGGGGTGTGGCACCGGAGGGAGAAAAGGGGAAGAAGAAGAGAAAGAGAATGAACTTAAGATTTTTCTCCCTTAGATCAAGACTGCGCCGTTTCAGGGGGTGAGGAGTGGGCCTTAATTCAAGGACTTCGGCTGGCATTCTTGGCCCTCTAAGGGCTTCCAAGCTTGTGTTTCTATTCTTTATTTACAAGGGTTGGGCCCCTTTTTACTGGGTCTCACATACCAAGCCTCAGATTATGAACTTGAACCATCATGAGTGAGAAGTAGGGTGGTATCACTACCAGTATCATTTGTTGCTTTTACAACATTGGCTTGCTCATTTTCTTTTTGCCAACAATCCAAGACATAGTGTCCAAACTTGTTGAAATTGTAACATTTAGGATAGGTTTGTATGACAAAACAAAACACAAAATTCTCATCTCATCTCATCTCATCATTACACCTTTTTCAAATCTCCATACAAAATATAATAAACAATTCAACTTTTTCAAATCTCAATACCACTTTTTCAAATACCAATTCAACTTTTTCAAATCCCAAAACTAAAAAATAATATTTTAAACTTTAAAACAAAACACAAAATTCTCATCTCACCCCCCAAACATATCCTTAATGTTTTTTGTGTTTTCACGTCCATGTGTAGATCTTCCTCTTCCTTGGTTGCCTCCTCGTCCTCGTCCTCGACCTCTTGAGCTTCTACTTTCCTGTTGACTTTCGTCAAGTCGTTGGTCACTTCCATGCCCCCTGCCTCTGCCACGACCTTGATTGGGGCTGGGTTTCCCTCGATCATTTAGAGTCATTTTTTACTCTAGTACTTGTTCTATCATGATAGAATTAGCACTCATTTGCATCATTTGCTCATGAACTTGGAGAGAACCCATCAACTCCTCAATTGTAAGCTTTTCCAAGTCCTTAGACTCTTTGATAGCTACAACTACATATTCAAATTTAGGAGAGAGGGATCGAAGGACCTTTTCGATGACTCAAATTTTATCGATCTTCTCATTGTTTCTTCTAAAACTATTAACGATCACCAACAATTGTGAGAAATAATCAGACGTCATTTTGCGTTCCTTCATATGAAGTTTCTCAAACTCGCTAGAAATGGAAGCAAGAATATTCCATGCTTGTTGACTTATCGTTGTTTCGGGAAATGTTTCGAAGGTAGCCTCATCCAACCCTTGATAGAGTATGAACAATGCATTTTTTATCTTAAATTTCATTAAAATTTCATTAAATATTGGTGGGAGGTACTTTATTGAAAACTTTTCCATTAAGTTTTCCTCTTCAATCAAATATTATGAGCATATATTTATATATATATATATATATATGGAAAGAGTACTTAACTTATTTCTGGCTTGCCCTGACAATATTCATGACAATTAATAAATAACTTCCCTGACCCAGAGCTTATATATACCTAATTCCATGCATAAAATTGGCACGGTAAGGTAAGGAAACTCACTATATATATTGCCATGATATCCCATGCTTGTCCAGAACTTAATGAGGTGGCACCACCACCAAGATAGATAGGAGAAAGGATTCAGGTATGATAAAATCGTCCTCACATATGCAAAATATCCAAAATGAGTAGAATTTGTTCGATCAGAAGACGGAGATGTTGCACTGTAGTTACCCACAGTTAGCTCTCTGATGTGGGCTCTCTAATGTGGGACTACAATCAGGGCCTGTCTATTAAAAAGGTCCAGCTCGGACAATGACTTGCTCAAATCTGCATGGCAATTTCACATTGAAATGTTGTCATGTATGAAAGCACTTGAGAAACCTCACTTGGCTGAAACTTTCTCCACATTGGTCATAGAATATTGAATATTTTTGGAATATTATCTTTGTTGATGCCAAAAATCATACAACAGGCTGGAAGAAGAGAATGAGTCATTATCGGCCTGCTTTTATGATTTGGATCTCGATCAGTGTGGTTTGGAGTCTCTTGAAATTGTCTGACTGTTTTCTTTTCTCTGACTCCTCTTTTCGCGTGCCCCTAGAGAGTGGTGAGGATTGGCCGCCTTTCCTTGCGTGTCTGACATCTTCATTTACTTTCCGTCTTTTCCCTTCCCCTTTTATCATTTCTTGGCTTTTCTTTTGAAATCCTCGGTCTCATTGTCCCCCTTTGCTCTCTCTCTACCTAGCGGTGGCCTTTAGGTGGGCTAGCCTGACCTTGGACTTGAATATTGCATCCCCTTCAATCTTGATCATGATACTTAAATGATTAACAGCATAGTACTTTTAGATCAGAACGAGTATAATTCATTTACTAATAAAAAACCAATGAAATAGAATCAACAATGATTGGATGGTAATATAGCAAATGTCGATTTATACAAGAGCATGCCACGTCTGACTTCCAAGCTTATACCATGCAAGAGCAAGCTTGGCCTTTGAGAAAAGCATGCATGCATTTTATGCATAATTAGCTTGTAAATAATGAAGAAATTCATGGGCTTAACTCTTTTCATAAAACTGATTCTACAAGAGAGGATTTCTCATTGCTTATAAACATACTCAAGACCTTGTCCACAGGCAATGTGGAATTATTCCTTAACACCCTCTCTCACGTGCAGGCTAGTATTTTTTCTGGTCCTTGTCACGGGATAAGTAGTGTGGGCTCCCATTCGTCCCGTGGCAGGCTCTGATACTATGAAGAAATTCATGAGCCTAACGCTTCTCATAAAACCTGTTCTACAAGAGATGATTGCTCATTGCTTATAAACATGCGTAAGACCTTGTCCACATGCAATGTGGGATTTTTCCTCAACAAATAACATCTTATGCAAATAGTTCTACTTGGATCAGAATAGCATCACTTTCATATATAACCCGCGCAATGCACAGACAGTTATTTATTCTGTGTTTAATAGATCTATAGAGGAATGTTACTTATCATCCCCTACCATACACTTTACATATTTTAAAATTATATTTTATTTTAATTTATTTTATTCTTGTTAAACTAATTGAGTTGTTCTACTTATCATCTATACACCACATACTTGTTATAGAAAAAATAAAAATAAAAATAAAAATAGGTGTTGTGTGTGGGGATGATAAATAGAATTATTTAAATATAAATACCTTAAAAATGGATTAAAAAAATCTATATAAAATGAAGCATGCCGCCCATGCGTATACAAAAGAGTATACTTCACCAATAAATTATCTCATGGTCAATTTACAATTTGAAAGTGTATTATACATATAATTTCTTGTTACCTTTTTTATTGGCTTAAGTTTTAAACTGCATGTTTTATACCATTTATTCATTTCACTTTTTCTCCCCTTTTCTTCGCTTTCCATTTTTTTTTTTTTTAAAGGAAAACATGGTTATTTTTTCTTCTTGATTTTGTTGCCTCTTTTTTGGGTGTCATCATGTGGCTATTTTTTCTTCCTAATTTCGTTCCCATGGCCATCAATAAGGATCATCCATATTGGAATCTGTTTGGTATCCTTCAAAGTCAGGGAACTACTCTCAACTCGAAAAGAACTTGGAGTTGGAGAAGCTGGATTCATAAAATCAGATTGTTTTAACAGATTTTTGTAAAACGGTTACTTCCTGATTTTGTTCCTATGAATCTAAAGAAGAATAATCTAGATTAGAATCTGTTTGGATTCATAATATCACATAAAATCATTTTTTTTTTAATCTTCCAGATTTTGTGGCCTCTTTTGGTGTCATTCAAGTGCAAATAAACCATACGTATCATTTAAAACGTACAGTTACATATATGACAAATTTTACATATAATCGTGAAGTACGAAAACGTCGCGTAATCATTTTGAAAAAGAGTAGGGTTCATTATTAAAAAATTAATTTTTTTCATGTGGATCCCATAGTTTATTCATTTTTATCAAAATGATTACACGACAGTTGCACAATTCATGATTATAAATATCTTTTCTCTACATTATATTGTAATGCCGATTTTTACGGTAAGTTTGAACTTGACTTTTATAGATAACTTTGCTATTAAGCACACTACTTTTATAGATCCAAGAAATTGTGTGCCTATTAAAAAGAAAACGGTGTAAAATTAAGATAGAAATCATCTGTAAAATTATATTGGCATTCGAGATGCCAAGGCCTTCTGTATTTTTTTTTTTTTTTTTTGATACATTTGGGGAGGGAGTTTTAAATCCAAGACCTCCATTTTAAAGGTTGAGAGTTTATGCCAATAAGGCCAAAAAAACTGCAACTAAATTGATTACAGAGTAACTACCCACGTTCAACGTGGTAACATGCACACTAAATAAACTGACTCCAGATAACATTAACTGACCCACTAACTACCTTAACATACTAACTGGCCCAATAGGGAGACGCAATGAAAGGAAATAAATCAACAAATTAAACGACACCGCATTACCCATTGCAGACATAAATCGCATTTGATGGTGGAAAGCCCCAATACCCAATAATATTCCTTAATAGTAAGCTAATGGCATGCATGATTTACACATGAACATGATCAAATTCAAACATATTATAATGCTTTTCCATCAGCACTGCCATATAAGCCACACATCAAATTCAAGGTTTCTTCTATCATTTTTTTCCCAAATGCTTCTAATTTGGTAAAATTAGAACTGAACATGCACATCATGGTCAATGTGGCCTTTCCATTCCCATTAATATTTGCCCAATCTCATTACAAGAAAATTGTTTATTTATTGACAGTTATATCTTACGAAAATGAGTCTGTTTTTATCCCAAATGATCATTCTCGCCACAAATAATCTGTCCCAATTTTTTTTTTTTTTTTAGTGTCTGCAGGCGAGGATAAAAAGGTTTCGTATTTTTCACAGGCATGTTAACTTTTTAGTGCCCAATAATAGCATTCGGCCTACCATATATAGGTGATTATTGTCACAGTTTTAGTATAGACACTTGGAAAGAAAAAGAATGGAATTGGTTTCATATATTTGGTGTGATCTGCAATTTGTACAATGGAAAGGGAATATTGTATTGTAATTTGCAATTAAATGTGAATTAATTAAGGTATATATTTGCAATTTTAGTTGCAATTTTATATTTATTTCTTGGATATTTGTCTATTGGTTAAATGTTTTAAATTTTTTTATACCTGAGTTTTGGTCTTTTATGATTATTTGTAAATCCCAGGTGTTTGTCTGTAGCCACAGTTTTCCTCCACCACAAATTATCAATAAACTTGGGGTACCGTCTCTTCTTAAAAAAGAAAAAAAAGAAAGAAAAAAGAAGAGGGTAGAACAATCTTCCTATGAAGAGCAGTGATTCAAGATCGATCCTCAAAGATGACCAATCCACCAAGATGATAACACAGTCCCATAATGCACTCATAAGGGATGACTAATGATGAGTAAACCCACAATATCGCTGGATGTGAAGACTCAACCATGCCTTCTCTAAATTGGATGACAAATCTTCAAGACCAACAAATCCCTCTGTAAATTTATTCAAGAAAGAGAATAAGCGAATATTAAGAACACATGAATTATGTGTTGTCCTAGATGCAGTCTAGAAACAGAGTTTAAATCAAAACCATACCATTGTGCCAAACTTGTACGCCAATATTATATCCAATCGTTGTTATATATACAAGGAAGAGATTTCTGTAGGTCTTTGCATGATATATTGAATCAAGGATGCGTGCTTGACTTACTTGAGACATCATCATTTAACTTGAACACGCTTGCTTTCATAAAACATCTTTTCATGAAACATGAATTTATTGCTTTCATAAAACATCATCATCATCATCATCATTCTTTCTTATTCATCTTCTTATTACATAGTATGGATGTTTCACAGTTCCCCATAAGACTATATACTTCTATTGGTTATTGCATCACATCACAGGTTCGTACACTAGCTGTGAATACCTTCTTATCCCATGGGGACTTGGGGTCCATGGTGTCTTATCCTATGGGGTTACCATAGTGTCACTAGCACCCATCAGAGTTAGGTGCAATGGTTTTGCTCCGACGATCTTTTGATTCCTTACAAAGCCCATACTTGACGGTTCTTTGTCAACTTAGGGGATTCTACTCCATTATTAAATACTCCAGAGTGGATATAGGAGTTCCACTAGAAAAATTCCTCATCCTAACCTTTAGGGTCCTGACAAAATGTTTTTCATGCTTGACTCATGCTTCATATAACATGTACTTATGCTTTTTGACTTGTACTTATTCTTCAAGACATGTACTTATGCTTCATAAAATAATATAACAGATATCATAACATGAACATCTCAATTATACATTAATTTCAGAACATAAAGTCATAGCATGGGATGTAACATGGCATATCAGATAGTAGTTCCATGATGTAGATATTTTTGAAATAATAAGAACATGTTCACCATATTCAAGGCACATATTATAATCATCTCAAATACATTATATTTCAGACATAATTGTGAGTACAATATTTATTATCAGTCTGCATACAATTAAGAATCATTAGTAAGTTAGAAGCTAATTTACCTTTGTAGCGCTATTTTTCTGAAATTACTTCGTAGCTCGCGTCCTATACAAAGTATTAATGTTACAAACATTACGTATCGTAAAATTCTAATAAATCAAATAACACCAAAAAGAATAATATAATAATTATTATGCTTCATACAAAAATCATTACTAATAATATCATAAAATTAATTAAATAATAATATGATAAAACTAAAGGCAAATAGTATATTTTTACATCCACTTATAATTTTGAAAAGAACACATTTTTATTAAATAAAAATAACAGTGGAAGTTCTCTTTTCATAAAATAAATTTAATAATTCTTAATGTTAAAAATATCTTGTAAACTATTACTATTATCAAAATTAATGAATATTTTTAAGGGGAAAAAAAGAGTAGAAAATGACCTTATCCATTCTATTCTATTTGTGGATAAGGTGGGGACAAATCCTTATTCTTACTGTGAATATATATGAATTGAGTTTTCTGGCTCATATGAGTCATAGCTCCTATCTTAACCAAGCTTTCTATTTTCTTCTGTGCTGATAAATTGATAATGGCTACCATCTTTGGCTCTCCACCATTTCTCTCCCACCCCCTCACAAAATCTCACTTCTCTTCATCATCACAAACACCTCCTCCTCCTACCCCCCCAACTCCGCCTTCCCAACCTCAATCTGCAACACCATCTCCACAGCTAAGTACAACTTCATCAGAGCAGCAAGCTCCAGCCTCAGTACTTCAAGTTCAAAAACAGAAACCCACTAAACGCTCCACTTCTGCAACCAGTACGGCTGAATCCACGGACTGGATAGCTTCCACCTTAACCAGGCGGTTCGGGCTCGGTGCAGGCCTTGCATGGGCTGCTTTCCTTGCTGTTGGTGTAATCTCGGAGCAGATTAAGACTCGCCTCGAAGTCTCCCAACAAGAAGCAGAAACTAGGTTTGTTTTCTAACTGCTACTCGTTGTAAAATAGTCCTCGCACACTACTCCTTTCCCAGCAGTTCTTGTGAAATAATTTTACATTCTTTGCTTTTGCTTGTGTAGAATTAGACATTTCTCCTTTCCTAGCTTTTCAGAGACCTAGAAGAGGTTCTGGAATTGATCAAATTTCCTGCAATTTTTCTTGATAATTTTTGCAAGTCTTGAAATGTGCTTTTTAGTGTATAATTTGGGGGCGAATGTGACAATTCTAGTTACAGTAATGTTGATCATTTAGTAATTGGCGTATTGGCTCTCTACATTGGTAACCATGCTGGCTTGCTTTAGATGTACTTGATAAACGTCTGCAGACAACTGAAAAAACAAACCTTCTCATAGAGGCTGTGGTTATAGGACCTTTGACCTTACCTGCAAAGCCAATGCTCAGATTCTGGCAACATGTCAAGACTTATTTTGTAAAATGCTGATGTAACAAGAAGTAAATTTCAACTTTTTACCATTAGTTCTACACAATGTGATGGAAAAGCTTGAAATTTGGGTGTGTTCATTTTATTTGGCTATGAGCATCCATATCTAAAACCTATACCCCCCCTCCCGCCCTCCTCACATTGAGTGATTGGATGACTGAATTCCATTGCCTATGAACTTTATATGAAAATTTATTCAAACTCTGTGTAATATTGTCCTTTAAACTGCAACCAGTAACCGAAGTTTATCTTCTGCAGAAATGTTGAGAAGGAAGAGGAGGTGGTCTTGCCTAATGGCATAAGGTATATTTTATCATTGTCCATAACTTGACCTCTGGAGTGCATATATAATTGTCCTCATCTTACTTTGGTCAGGTATTACGAGTTGATAGTTGGCGGCGGGGCTTCTCCGAGGCCGGGAGACTTGGTTGTGATTGATCTCAAGGGAAAGGTAGAGGGCAGTGGAGAAGTGTTTGTGGATACATTTGGTGGTGAAAAGAAGCCATTGGCTCTTGTGATGGGATCCAGGCCATATAGCAAGGGAGTGTGTGAAGGAATAGAATATGTTCTAAGATCTATGAAGGCAGGGGGGAAAAGGAGAGTGATAATTCCTCCAAGTTTGGGGTTTAGGGAGAATGGAGCAGAGTTAGGTTCTGGTGTGCAGATTCCCCCATTTGCAACTCTTGAGTACATTGTAGAGGTTGAAAAAGTCTCCATTGCACCGGCTTGAATTTCAACATCATCATTGTGAGATTATGGCTTAGTTTAAATGATTTTTGTTGTTCTTTCTTGTTTATAATACCCACTTGGATCATTGTTTATCTTTTCCTCTTGGCTTCACTAGCTAGGTTTAAATTAAACCTACCAATAAACACAATAATTTTTTTTTACATGATAGTTTTTTATTGTGCTTCGAAATTAGTAAAGCAGATGCAACGATAATTTTATTTTACAAACATTTCTATCATTGATTTAGTAACAAAGTCAGATGTAGCACTTGAATTAAATGAAATAATCCGGGTTTGACTCTTGGTTGCTGAAGCTTTTTATGTGAAGGGATTTCCATTTTACATCCAATGTCCTGCCCAAGAAAAGTTCATCTCTAGAGATAACTTTTTTTGGTTTCCATAAAAAATATTTACAAAAATAAAAATATCATCTTTCACAATAGATAAATACTTTAGCCAAAAATGAATTTCGTAAAACTAAACTCACAAACTAATTACATCACTTGACGTAATATGTTAGATTGTAAAGTTATTTTTATCGTAAAGTAGATCTAATATCTCATATGAAGTTACGTCAGTTTATAAATTTAGGCTCAACCACACCATTTTCCAAATACCAATAAAAGTACCTTTAAAATATTCTCTTTCCAAATATATATATATATTTTGTATTATTGATAATGGTACAAAGCATATCTAAGCTAGAATGTATATATGACTAAAGTGACTCATGATGAATCTAAGCTTGTTGCAACTAATGAGAATTAGGCATTTCTTATAGGGGTGCTACCCGCGCGCACCCCTGGGGCGGGGTGCCCCCTTCTTGCACCCTCTCTTGGCATGGGCGGGGGGTGGGGTTTGCCCCCAAGATCCAACCCTACATCTTGGGGGCAGGGCTCCCCATCTAGTGCTCAGGGAGGATTTGGATCCCGATATTTGGCCCAAATGGGCCAATGAACCACTAGGTCTAGAACCTGTTTTTAGGTCATTTTGGGTCCAGATATTAAAGAAAAAAATGCCTAAATTAAAACAAAAAGAATTTTAAAGCAATATTGTACATATTACAGGAAATGAAACAAAATTTGTTCAAGCATAAAACATAAAAATCTAAGTTCTAACTATTAAGTTAGTAACTTCTAAGTTGTAACTAAAAATTCTAAACTATTACAATAATAAAAATTAATCTAAAACTATTACATATTAATATAAAAATAATACAAATTGTCAAATAATTTAAATGAATAATAATGTTTCAATGAAATTATAAATTGTAGAAAGATGACTTTGAGAGTGGTGGGCAAGTGAGACTGTGAGATTATATAACTTGAAACATTAATAGGAAAACAAATTAGAATTACAAACAATATATACATATGTAAAAAATTTAAAAACATAAAACTACAAGTTCAAACCTAGACCAGATCATAAGCTTTCGGTTGTAGGCCTTTCTATTAAGGATTCAAGATTAGATCATTGTGATTTGGGATTAGGGTTAGCAAAGATCAGATCATTGGGAATGTGAGATTGGGGTTTCAATTTTGAAACCTCAAACTGTTTTGAAACCCCAAAACACTAACATAATTAAGGGTTTCAGGTTGAAACCCAAAACTAAATTAGGGTTTCGGATTGAAACCCTAATTTTACATACACAAACTATTTGAAATACGATTACGAATTCACACAAATCACAATCCAATCTCCACATCACACAAATCACAATCTCATCCTCTAAATCCATTCATTAATCTCATCCTCCATAGTCCAACCCAATGAATCATTGAAAAACTAAAAAAAAAAAACGCTCGGAATACTTACAGAACATAGGAGAGAGACACCTAAAGAGGGAGTAAGCTGCAGATGCCAACGACGCAAGGGTGTGAGAGTGAGAGAGAGGGTAGAGAGAGAGGTTTGAGTGAGTGAGAGAGGGTAGAGAGAGAGGTTTGAGTGAGTGAGTGAGAGAGAGAGAGAGAGAGAGAGAGAGAGAGAATCAAAGAGTTGAGAGAGAGGTCTGAATCAAGGAAGAGAGTTTTAAGGATTTATTAAAACGACATCGTTTTAATATAAATATAATTTTTTTTATAAATACATATATATATTTAAAGCGAATAGGGGCAAGAAAAAATGGACAGGGGCCAACCCCGACTGCTCCCCTCACCCGCTGGTGTGCCTAAATGTGGGCAGATTACCCTGTTGCCCACATTCGATTGAAGGGGCTCCCGCTCCGCCCAGGCTGGGGCCAAATGGGGTAGGGTGGGGTGGTAGGGAGCGGAGCCTCGCCGCAAAACCCTAGTTATTGAAAGATGCATTTGAGAATGGGTTGAAGTTAAGAGGGATGGACTAGAGGGTGAGCTTTTGCATCTCAAGAAAAGGAAAGGAAAAATGAAAAAAAGAGAGGAGAAGATAAAGAAGAGGAGAAAAATGGCCACGAAGAAGAAAAATTCCATTGCTAACACCTTTTTAACTCTAATAAATCATAGAGAAATGTTATTATGCTTCCTCATTTTGCTCCTTAATTTTGACTGCTCATATTTTTTTATAATGTTTTTTCTTAATGATTAAGAAAGTGATTATTAGTGTATTGGTATTTTTTTTTAAAGGTTTAAAAAATATTTGAAATAAAAAGCAAAAATAAATTAATAAACTTTCTTTTAAAATTAATACAAAAAAATATCAATATTATCATGACAATGATGTCATATGAATATTGTTCAAAATATAACAAGCAACAAGACTAAAGGGATGTTTAGGGAATAGGATGAAGAGAAATCTGAATAGTATTTAAGTAGTATTGTAAATAATAGTGAAATAATTTGAGTTAAAGATATTTTATTGGATCATAGAAAATATGAGAGAAAAAATAGAAATATTATTAAAATATAATTTCTTAAAAATAAAGGTACGATTGAAATTTTTTTAATTTCTATTTTCTTGGTCATATATTTGAATAGTAAACAGAGAATCATTCTTGATCTAAATTATTATTAATTATGAAGAAAATTCTTATTTAATAGCGTGGAATATTATTCAAATGATGAATCTTGTAAAAGGTTTCAAGTTTTGTTCGTCCCGAGGTGCTGAAATCCTAACCACACAACTCTAGTGGAGAAATAAGACAGCACGTACACACCCACCCCTTTAAAACAGGATATGGTAGGAAACTATATTACTATTTGGTCAATGCTAAATGTTCCGTGACGTTTTGTTTCTCCTTTTGATGTTTGTATTCCAACATCTTATGAAAAACAAAAATAGATTCATAGAATAATTGGGTGTAAACTTTTTTAGAAAACAACTCCTTCAATTTTTCCATCCATCTTCTAATCTAAGCACGTTACAATTTCTCGTATTGTCATGCGACAACTTTTATTTTAATACTAACCGTCGAGAGCGGCCTAGGTCAAGCCGTTTCATGGTGGTCAAAATCTAGCCACCACAATGTGGTTCTTCTAAGGTTGGATTTGGATACACAATTCAGATAAGATGAGATGAGATGTTTTGAATAGTAATTAAATAAAATATTGTTAGAATATATTTTTTAGTATTATTTTTATTTTGAGATTTAAAAAAGTTAAATTGTTTATTATATTTTTATATGAAAATTTGAAAAAGTTGTAATAACCATACATAGATAACATAGGATGGTTGCTTCAATTCTTTACATAGTTTAATTCTTTTTAATTATAGACCTTTGATCTTATTATAAAACTTTATTCACTATTTTAAAAAAATTAAAGTTTTCCCGTAAGTATTTGTAGAGAAAAATGATAAACACACATAACTTTTTATAATACATTACACAACTATGTTTTAAAATGAATGGTAATTTAGTAAAATACTTTATAAAAGTAACATTACTTTATAAAAATACTAGCACTTTAAAATATGTATTGTGAAATATGTTGTTAAATATACTGTATAAATATCATTGCTCATAATTTTTTTTTTTTTTTTAAATTTCTGAAAGGGGAGTTGAACCCAAACCCTCTATTTTGAAGGTTTGGGTTTTATGCCATCAGGTTTGGCATAGTTTTGCTCATAATTACTTGGAATGAAATTGGTGAAAAACCTTTTATATAAATATAAATATATATATTTATATGCATATATATATATATATATATGTAAAAGTAAATAATTCAGGAATTAGGTGAAGATATTTATGACTCTTGGAAAATTTTATTTTTATAAAATTTTATTTTAATAAATAAATTTAAATGATTTTAATTAAAATAATGAATCTAATATAATAAAGTGAAGCAAACAAACGCAGGCAGCATTGCAGTAGCAGAGGGATAAGACTAGCGGAAGAGCAAGCGCCATCGTCATGGGAACCGTTCTTGATTCCCATTTCTTGGGCTTCACTGCCATTGTCACAGTAAACTTTCTCATATCTGAAATTCTATGCTTTTTCTTGACTGCCTTTGAAGTGTGAGTTTTTTAGTCTTGAAAACTGAAAAGAGAAGTTTTGATATTGCAGGTGGTGTATCAGTTATTTTTCTTTATAGTCACAGCTCTTCTCAGATTCGATAAAGTCACTGATTTTGCCGGTATCTTGTTCTTATTCTTACCATTTACGGTTTTCGTTGCTTTCTGGGATTTAAATTGGCCAATTTTTAATTAGACAAACAATTGGCTCCCAGTTTGGGTGCTGAGAAACGGTAGGAAAATAAAATGATAATGAACTTGATATCTTGCTGTGTTTGAACTTGTCTAACAAAAGACAAAAAAATGATGGGAGGGTTGTCTACCATATGATAATTTCAGCTCAGCAAGTTAAATTTTAATTCTTTTTTTTTAATTTCCAGGAAGCACAAATTTCATTATAATTGCGATATTGACTCTGATTCTGAAAGGCTCATGGAATTTCAGACAGGTAATAATTCCTGGCTTTAATTATGCATGTATGTACATAATCGTGATTGTAATGGAATTTTAATATATGTTTATTTTCGGATAAATACTTGTTCCGAGGTTGTGCTTTGATAAATAATTGGAAGTTATATTTCTTAAGCTCATCTTGTCCAGTGTGTTATTGAACTTGAACACTCACTCCCTATATGTTGCTTTGCTGCTCTGTTTTGCAGATAGTCTTGACTTTGCTTGTAGTGATATGGGGTCTTCGCCTGGCACTGTTTCTATTAATGAGGTATGATCAATGTAGCATTGCATAAAAAAATCATCCTATTTCGTTTTCATTTCTTCGATGAAATTCTTAACCATGTTCCTCTACCTCGGGCCTTGGGCCTTTGCTTTGTTATGTTAGTCTATCATTCTTTTTTCTTTTCCCTGTTGCATTGACACCTGCTTAGTTTAGAGTATAGTGGTGGATGCAGAACTTATGAGCTCTTCTACACATTTTATTTTAGATTTTATTAAGGATAAATTGGACCCCCCCCCCCCCCCCCCCCCG
>QEOT01005654.1:103319-194346 GCA_003123785.1 Pterocarya stenoptera | reverse complement strand
CCCCCCCCCCCCCCCCTCTTTTTCTCTCAACCTCAAACCCCCAAATTAGGACTCATGACAACTCACCTAATATGAGATAAAATAAATTCATGAGCTCTGCTATCAAAAAAGTAACAAAACTGCCCCTCCAACAAAAAAAAAAAAAAATAGTCACCTACCATGGGAGCTGTGGTTGTGGTTCCTATAGCAAATTTTTTTGAAGTTTTTTTGAGTGGAAAGAAATTATGCTATTTTATCATAGATGGGGCTAATGTCATGAATTTATCCATCATTTAACGCCCCCTCTGATTCAGAGGCAACTCCTAACAATTCAGTTTTGAGTGATAGCTTCTGGGAGGGTCCTGTAATATATCTTTTCTATAAATATTTGGGTTCTTTCTAAACATTCCATAATGCGGGTGTCTTCTCTTGTATATGTCCATCTTGTATACATCCATCTACATTGTTTGTTGGACTTAATTGTTAGTTCGGTTGCACCCATTTTGTGTTTTAAAATTTAGTTTATATACTTACACAAAAAACCTCAACTCACTACCGTTGATGCTATCACATAATCTTAACCCTGGAGCCTAGCCAAAGCTTGATGACATTACTTCTGTTTATCGCAGCATCACCTAGATATTAACTTTATATATGATTTTGATTTTCTCATTGACATTTTCAGGATATTGCAGTGGGGGGAGGATAGACGTTTTGATGAAATGCGTAGTAATTTAGGAAGGCTGGCAATATTCTGGATATTTCAGGTTTTTAGCTTTCTCCATTGCCTTTTGAATTAGCTACTTTTTTGTCCGTTGGTGCCTTTATTTATGGTCGCTGGTTGGCATGGTGGTTACTTGACATTCAAAATATAATTTACCCTTTGTTTTTTCTCTTTGCTGCAGGCTGTCTGGGTGTGGACGGTTAGTTTGCCTGTCACAGTGGTTAATTCAAGCAACAGAAATCCATCTCTCCAGGCTGCGGACATAATTGGCTGGATTATGTGGTCTGTGGGTTTTTTAGTTGAAGCAGCAGCTGATCAGCAAAAGTTGGTATTCAAAAACTCCCCAGAAAATAGAGGGAAATGGTGCAATGTTGGACTATGGCAATACTCTCGTCATCCGAACTATTTCGGTGAGGTTAGTGCTTTCATTTCATTCAAATGCCATTAGTTCTGCATCTGGAGCCACATGCAGCTGTTCTTGATGCTCTTAGAAACGTGGAATGCCACTGCTACCACAAATGTGATAGTTTAGGATAAATTTATATAACTTTTTTGAGAGGTTTGAGGAGTCTGGTTCCATATATTTGCCTTATGCATATCACATGTTCAGAAAACCATACCAGACGAATAGAATACGTATATGGATAAATCAATTATCAAATAATTTTTTTTTTACCTTGGTTTCATTTCTGTCAAATAATGGAACTTTGATGTCTATTGACCTCAGATTCTCCTCTGGTGGGGAATTTTCGTAGCTTCCACACCTGTTCTGGAAGGTGCTGAGTGGCTTGTAATCCTTGGGCCAATTTTTCTAACATTGTTACTTCTTTTCGTCAGTGGCATACCTATGCTTGAGGTTTGTGTCTCTTCTAACCTCGTTTCAATATTCACCTGTTCGTGAATCTGTTTATAAATAATATACTGTTTCAATTGAAACAGGAATCAGCCGATAAGAAGTTTGGGAACGTGGGTGCATATAGGCTTTACAAAAGTACAACTAGGTTATGCTCATTTCTTCTTCTGTTACTTGTTTGAGTGAGGTTTGGAGGAGAAAATAACTGACCCCTAACATATTATTCTGCAGCCCTCTAATTCTACTTCCGCCAGTAGTTTATGGGAATTTGCCCTCATGGTTCAAAACAACGTTTCTCTTTGAATTCCCTTTCTACAGTCGTAGTCTTCCACAAGACGAGCTAAACTGGTGAGACTAAAATTTTCTGGTTGTGATAAGAATCTCATGCTACAGTCTCAGTCTTTATCTATCTTGGGTTTGTGAAGCTATTTATTTGCACCTTCAGATTCATGGAATATCTAACAATGCTCGATGCTTTATATACATTCTGTTGGGCAAATAATCCTGTAGCCGTATACCATTATATATGTATATGGTGCATATTGCATTTTGTCTTAGATATATGCTGCATATGGTGCATAGCCGTATACCAAATGATCCTGTAGCCCTCCATATATATATATATATGGAGGGGATCTTTAACTGCTTGGTTTCTAGAAGGTTAATATTTGAGCAGTAAATTGTCTTGTTCCCCATCTTAAAAAGAAGATAAATCATCTTGGTCAATATGGGATCGAGGACAAAGTTTTTCAATAAATGCTGCTGGAGTTTTTTAGGTGTTCCTCTAGCCTACTTCCTTCGTAATAGGGTTGCGTCTCTTAGAGTTCTTTCTGTTACTCAAAAGAAAATCATTCAGTCAATAGAGAGGTGTTGATAACTGGGTGAGAAAAATGTCACAAGTAGTGAGAGCATCCAATTCTCTGCTTAAAACTCTTATTTCATAGAATATGCTGCAATTTGCTTGGTGATCTTTCTCTTGTCATCCGTTCGTGCTGTCTCCCCAGGCCCGCAAAAAACATATGTTTTCCCAATGTTTTTTCACAATATGCTTTAATCTGCTCCCGATCTTTCTCTTGTCATGTCATCTGTTTCCTCCCGCTCCATCTCCTTCCTTTTACCTAATGCTCTCAGCTCAATTTATGAAGACCGACTGCAGTCCCTTGGAAATACTATTACAATTATAATATTCTCATCAAACTTGGGTTCCCGACCAAACAAACAAGCTGAAAGAACTTTTTTAAGTTATATATGCTTAGTACCCTGTTTACAAGAACTCGAACGGAGATTTGGAATGAAAAAACGATAGTCAATAGAGTGGTAATGTCAAATTATGCTTCAAGGTTTTTGTTTTGGCTTTGCATTACTTTACTCTATTTGTGAACTTTGCCACTTTTGAGGTTGTTCTAAAGGGTTTATTATCTGTGCAAGGTATAGATTGAACCGGGGAGAAAGCAGCAATGTATTGAAGATGCATTAGTGCTTGATGGTTCTTTGACTTGCCAAGTTTCATTTCTTCCTCCTTGACAAACTATGATGAAATGGAATTCCATTTGGTTATTTTCATTTCAAGTATGTCCTGTTTTCCCCAAAAAGGTTCAATGTTAAACATTATCATATGCTTTGTTGACAATTGCGAGAATTCAATAATTTCATCTCTCTCTCTCTCTCTCTCTCTCTCTCTCTCTCTCTCTCTCTCTCCTTGTCTTGTATACAATTAACCCAAGTTGCCCATAACATCAATGATATTTTTATCAAGAAAAATTCTTCTCATCAGCTACTATTTACTACCTCACACTCCATACCCTATGAAAAAATATATATATATATATATATAAGTGTGAGGTGTGAATAGTAAATAGTGACTGGTGCATAGAATTCCTTGCCAGTTAGTCATTTCTTGGCCTTTTGGCACCCGATTTTTATTTTTGCCAAAAAATATGGCTTCCGATCATAACACCTCGGAAAATGTGATCTTCCCCTTTTGGATTTTCAATTCAATCAAATTATTCCAGGAAAACCTTATCTGCTTGATCGACAGAAGCACGAGCAAAGGTTATCCTCTTTTTAGCTGTCAAAGCTGTTTTCTCCATACTGCCAACATACGTAGAGTTGGCATACGTCCCCACCGTTTTGAATGATGGATTTGCTCAATCAAAGCACCAACTTCTAGTACCTACAATAATATTTGCTATTTTCTTCTACTGAAGGTACTGTAAATATTCTCATATAAAAAATTATATTTGTAAGTCGTGTAGATAAACACAATCAGTAAAATGCTTTTATGACATAATTTAATTTGCAAGAGAAATTTTAAAACTTGAATCTTATAAATCAATCTTACCATTTAAGTGATATGAATGATATGCTCTACTCACTGGTTTGAAAATAAAATAACTCTTCTCATATATAGACACTTGACTGTCTTTATCATCAACCTTTTGTAGTTGTCATATTTTAAAAGAAAATTCTATACATCACACTACCATTTCACTATGTAAGATGTAGCACATTTTTTTTTTTTTTTTAAGCAAGCAATTATATTTCATTACATAAGATGATACAAGAGGAGAGGTGAGGTTCTCCAACAAACACCCTAGAATAATAACAACGGTGTAAAGTGGTGAAAAAAAAAAGATTTTTAAGACCAATTTCTTAGTTTTCACTCATGTATTAAAAGGATGCCGTCTTAAAAGACGGAAATAAGTTGTTCGCAACAAATTGCGAACAATAGAACCACCACTGGAAGCAGTGGAACCTTTGCTAAAAACGGTGAGAGTGGTGGGTGCACTGTTACTTGTTGCCTTAAGATAATTTTTGGAGAGATCATCCCTTCTTCGAGATCACGGTTTAGGGAAAGCGGTAACATAATGAAAAATTCGGCATCAAGTGAACTGATTTGCTGATGTAGCACATTTATCACCATGAGATGATCCTTTATTGAATGATTCTTTATCATCTAATGATGATAAATGTATCACATCTTATATAGTGAGATGAAAATGAGATTGAAGTATGATGTATATAGTTTAAAATAGAAAACTTGTGCCCTAAAAAAAAGAAAAAGAAAAGTGAGGCAGAAATTTGATACAAACTCGTATGGAAAGCCAACATATTACAAGTGGAGTGGATAGTGTCGGTTTAGATCCCTTTTTATTTTAATGATGAAAGTGTCTTGTTATTAGGGGAGAGAATGCAAAAAAAAAAAAAAAAAGTAATGTTAGTGGAGTTTGCAACCACCGCGCAATCATTTTAAAAAAAGAGTAAGGTCTATAGTTAAAAAATTAATTTTTTCATGTGAATTATGTATTTACCCACTTTTTTTTCGAAGGGATTAAGTAGCGCTTACGCGCTCCACGACTATAAATATCATTTCTCTACAAATAAATGATGAAAGAAAGTTAACTAGGAAGCTATTGCCCAATCTGTTCCCATACACTTCTGTCAATGTGGAATCTTAAGAGGAAAAATAAAAGAGAGGCGTTCATAGACCTTTCAGGTACTGAGATAAGATATAGCAGGAAAATATTTCTCTTCATATTGATGTGAAGTTTTCACGTGTTGGTAATTACATACCTAATAACATCCCTAAAGATACAGTTTTACAGAATGTTGGGGCCTAGAGGGACAAATGCACATTGTACTCCCCTTTGTAGTGAATACCTCCTAAAATCTGAGGCAATCAAATAAAGAACAAAAAGAACATCAAATATTACAAATCAAATACCTGCAGTGCTATTGATATTTTCCAAGGAAATGATAGCACCAGATTTGGCCCCGTTAGATTCTTGAGAATGTGACATTAAAATATAAATAACCCAGAAGTGAAGGAGGACAAGGTAAACCAGAGACCACACCTTCGCTCTGGAATTCCTCCTTAGAAATACCTCACCAGCCAAGAAAATAGCATCCAACTGCTGAAGCAACGATCCCAAGTGCTTCCTGCCTGAACGGATCTTGTCATGAAACATAGGCCCCAACTTTGATTCTGAGAGCACCCACATTCCTGATTCCAAGTCCCTTGATGATGTACTAGACTTGTTTTCGTCTAGCAACCTAGAAACCGCCTACAGAATGCATTAAGTTATAAAGTTCAAATCACTATAATTGTTTATGTTGAAATATGCAGTAGGAAATAAATCCTTTATTTATATATATATAGGTAGCAGAAGGAAATAATGTACCTCAATTCTGAAAAGAAGAGTTGCCTTCTCTGAGGAGAGGGCCTCAACCTAGTTCAACAATAAGAAATAAAATAATTAATGGCCTTTCTCAAACCACGACATTTCATTCTAATAAACATACTTCATCATTTCAACCAAATGCACACCTTGAAACTATTGGTAGAAAGAAAAATCAAACATGATGCTGTTCTATGTAATTTGAGTAAGTCTTCTTTTACCAAGACTAAAACCAGATCACACATAGGTTCTAAATTAGCTGATCGCTGTGTTACAGAGAAGCATAAACATTAGTATAAAATATGCAAGACAGCCCTGATCCCATAATGTAACATGATGGCAACAACACTCGAGTTATGAAACAAATGTGCAATAAATCAGACCAGCAGCCTTGATAATAAGGAGACGGTTAATGGAAAACCGGGAACCAGAATCAGTTTCATTATAGACAAATGGGAAATTACGCTTTTCCACCCTACCTACCTATATATTTCAGTTTGCACCCTGGCTAAAATCTGACCATTAAGATCAATGAAAAATTGGCCATGTGGCACAAGTTTTGGTCTTCAAATAAATGTTCGACATATTAAACCTTGGTATAGTGTACTAAGCATATTTTTTATGGTAAGTATCCATGGGTCAATGAGCATATTTTTTACTGATTAAAAGAAAATTTTATAGCACCCAAAACTCAAATGCAGCTTAGCAGCACAGTATTTAAGGATGGAAAATGATAGACATACAACCCTTTTTACAACCTTTTATATAACTACGTTTCGATACATGTTTGCCCCTTTTTACAACCTTTTATACAACCATGTTTTAAAATGGGGGTATTTGTGTAAAGTGATGTTACTTTTGTTCCCCCATTTTAAAACATGTTTGGTTCATCTTCTATATACAAGGCATTCACCTAACCTTGAAGTATCAAATGGTCCTGTCCACCAGACCGAAATACTAGAATTCACCCTATGTATCATCAAAGATGTTTGCAGACAAACCTGGGCTTGTTTTTGAATTAAATGGTCGGTCAGCTGACCAAGCCTTCGCTGGAGCTCAATTTCTACTTCAGTTGGATCCTCCATCTCTTTCCTGGTTATTTCAATGTTTGCTTCCAGCATCCTTGCCTGGAATATAGATGCTGCTGTCAGTGGACAAGCTTAAATATATAAATATATATATATATAAATATTAAAAAAAGCAGTATCAAGATAGTGATCAAACTGAAGATAAGTTATGTCAGCAGTATCTGTCAAAACATATGTAAAATTAAATATAATTTTGAAAAACAATCAGAAAACCCCAAAAATAAGAATTTCTTGTCCAAATTGAATATGCTGTCTATTGGTTAAACCTAGATCTTAAAAGTAAACCCATAAAAATCTCATCAGCAAAAGTGTATAGATCAGAAGAAAAAAAAAAACTGGATGTCATAGAACACTTTGAGGTGTTACATCAAGATAAGCTCAGCATATTAGAGGCATGCTGAAAGCATTGGAAATAGAAAAGGATGTGTTTATGCTTCATCAGGCCAGAAAATTAATAAGCTAGTTGTGTTCTCTTTCTCTCGAGGCAAAAGAACTGCGGCTTGGAATATTTTGATGCAGAACACCTCGGGTATCTCTGCAAAAGGATTCCCAATCACTTACCTGGGTGTTCTTTTTACCCGGGAAGTGAAACATAAATATTTCACTATCTCAAGGACATTACCCAGAAAAAATGATCTCAAACCTAATTCTAATTGATGCAAAGAAGAATTGTAAACAATTTGTCAACTCCTGGGATTTTTTTTATCTCGAGCTATTTTAGATTATGTATTGTTAACTGCCAAAGAGGGCCAATTTGTCATATTGTGCCAACCACAAATTCTAATGGGTGTATTATACAAAATTGAAAGGAGAGTACGGTTTATACCCTAACATTAGGCGTGAAAAAAGGTTACAAGGATAAAAGCAGCATGAGAGATATAAAGGCACCACCATAAGTAGAGCATGCATAAGCTGAAGAACTATTAGCTAAGGAACCCCTGGTTTTACAGACCGCCTGGTTTGGGTACCGAGAGTACCTTAAGTACTCTCAAACACTCACTACTATTCTTTACTTTATTATTACTTTTCACCTACTTTTTCTACAATTCCTTACTTTTTACCTACTTTTTACTATTATTCAATATTCTATTATTACTTTTTCATTACTTTTTCACTACTATTCATAAACATTCTCAAACACTTTCACTATCCAAACCAGGTTTTAAAATCTATTTCTTTTGTTAAAACCAATAACTAATGCAAGGGTAACATCATAAAATCACTAACATAGGCACCTGGTAATTACATGGACGTGACAGGGGGGCTACTTTCAATTTAGTTTCTCTGACCTTTGCCTGGAAGCAGCATTTTATAACAAGAGTGTGGGGTTGTTAATGAGTTGGAGTTTTAGGCTATGATTCAAAATTCTATGGTGGTATACCAAAAGCAGAAGTGATTATTGGGTTTTTCCATAAGGATTCTCACATGGGCAGTATATCAGATGTTAATCCTGCATCTTCTACAGATGGGACTAGTATTCAACAACAGAATCATCCTTGATGATATGGATGTTTACAGGTGTGTGTGGGTTGGGGTAAAGGGTGAGGATGCATGTTGGTGTGGGTCGGTGGGTGGGTGTGTGTGTGTGTGTGTGTGTGTGTGTGTGTGATGTGTGGCGCATGTATGTGTATACACACGTGTGCGCGTATCGAATGATCATATTTTCTTTCATCTCCACAAAAGCCTACTTCGATGGGCCATACCAGAGTTAAGTGGCGAGGTGCCGGAACCATCACATCCCCAAGTATATTAAAAATGAATAAATTACATATTGATAAGCAATATGAACAAACTACATTGGTAACCAAAAAGGGGGATAAGAGAAGATGTGTCTTGAAATGTCTAGCAATGAAGAAAGGATATTACTCCAATATTTCTACGCGTGCATAAGTTTTCAAAACACAGGACATGGACCAAGTCTTTCCTCCATGAATACAATTAGCCTTGTCTCTGGCAACTAAAGTTTCCAAAACATGTCTTACAACGTTACCCATACTATGTCATATCATCAATAGTACCCAGGGGCCACGTGTGCCACATTAAAAAATCCAAAATCCAAAATTCAGTGAATTACTGGGCTATTAATATCACTAAGGTTTAAAAATATGATTTTCAGATATTTGCAAAGATTGATAAATTTTATGAATTGATATTGTCTTCTTTAGATAAATATGGAGTCCGAGAATGCTTCCATGTGAACTAGCATTTGAGCCTCAGAACCAAAAGCAGCAAATCTCAAGATTTTTAAGATTTTATACTGCAAAAGAGAGGGCCATAAGATGATGGTAAGTTTCAAAACTTGTAATAACCACACTCAAAGCATCACGCTTAGAAAAATGTATTTCAAAAGGTCTTCCACTGTAAAACAAAATGGTAAAACAGATAAAAATGTGTTCATGTGTATATGCACATGCACACACAAAAGTTCTTCAATACCAAGTATTCAGGACATGATCTGCAATCACTTAGGAAAGCATGCTAAGTAACGTCTTAGATTTCAATGGGCTTAATTTTCATGATTTTATTGTTTCTATTCCTCCTTCCTCTTAGCTAGGTGTCTCTCTTGTATACTGTCTGTGTGCTCAGGCTTTGCCTCCATTTTATTAATAAAATTCTCTATTACTTATACAAAAACAAAAAACAAGTAATGTTGTCAACATCACAGAGCAAGGTCTTTTTAATTAGAAACATAATTACTTTACCAATATAGCAAAAAATTGAAAAGCGAACCTTATCTTGCAATTGTACAACTTTATCGACAATGAAAGAATACTCCGCCTCAAGTATCTCTCGTTCAAATTCCATTCCTTTTGAAGCTGCTAGCTGCAATGTTTTCAGATTAAAGTAGAGATTATAAAAAAAAGTCAAGAAATCCCTAACCCCAGGGCAGTGCCCCCCATTTCTCTCTCTACTCCCTCCAACATATACTTATGCGTCAATAACATCAAAAGGCTGAACATTTTTTTTATAAGTAAAATTTTATTGATAGTAAAGAGAGATGATATTTGCAATCGTGGAGTGTGCAAGCGCCGCGCAATCCATTTGGAAAAGGTGAGTAAATATGGGATCCACATGAAAATAAAAAAAACTAATTTTTTATTAGTGGACCCCACATTTTTTCAAAATGATTGCGCGACGCTTGCGCACTTCATGACTGTATGTAGCATTACTCGATAGTAAAAGGCATAGCCCAAGAACACAGGGAGTTACATCACAGGCAGAACATAAACTCACTTGTTTTTTAGATGTTCCAGTTTGACGAGAATTTGAGATTCTTCTCCTGAGCTCTACAGGGAAAAAAAAAAGGTTCCAAAGGACAAGTTATCAATAAGCCAAAATATTTCGAGCTTGACAATTTAATGTGCCAATTTAATAAAATCAAGTATTTTCATTGACCATTATTGAAGGAAAACTGGCTTAGGCTGTTCCATTAGACACTATTATTTTGCATGGATCACAGTTCATCCCCAAAACCACTTTTTCCTGGGTCTTAGAATTGCAAGAAAAAACTAACCTTAGACCCCAAATCTAATAAATTTCTCTGTAGTTGAAGAAAAGAGAAGTAAAATCAAAAGGGACAAGTTTTTTCCATCACCCAATGTAATGGAGAATCTGTAAATCACCTTTTTCTTCACTGTGAAGTGACTAGTTATTTGTGGAATGAGGTTTTGAGTTGGATAGGATTACATTGGGTGATGCCTAAAGATGTGGTGGATCTGTTGGTAGGGTGGAAGTTTGGGAAGGGCTGTAAAAAGGCGGCGAGAGTTTGGAAGATGATTCCTCCTTGTCTTATGTGGTGCATTTGGCTTGAAAGAAATGGGAGATGCTTTGAAGATAAAGAACGTTCATTGGGAGAGCTTAGGGATTTGTTCTTGAGCACTTTGAGTTCTTGGGTTAAAGCTTTTGTAATGGAGGATAATTTTCTGCTTTTGTTTTAGTTTTCTGGTGTAAGTTTTTTTTTTTGGAAGATGTAGGTGTTTCCTTTGTATACGTCCTGTGTACTTGGGCTTATGCCTATTTCTTTGAATAAAATTATTACTTATCAAAATTTATGACGCATACCTTCATGGGCTGCATCTTTCAGTTGAATCTGTCGACGTAACTCTGCTACCTGATTAACCTGGTCCAAATGCATGCAAATAGTAAATATAAATCTTTCTGTGCTTATTCATTGATTTGCTTGTTTATGACTTGAGACTTGAAGCTCTGACTTTCCTAATCCCAGCACATCGCATTATCATCTGAGGCCAATGGTCTTAAACATTATACGTATTACTGAAGCAAAAGTTTTCCATGACAAAACAATGGGTAAAGGGTGACATGAAATGGATTTGTTACAAGATATATGTGGCCAATAATCAGAAAAAGAACATTAAGGATACATCTCGAATAAGCAAAATTATACTAGTACATGGGCCAGTTGTTGCTAGAATATATATATATATATAATGATAAAAAGATCAAACACAAAAGACTTTGAAATAAAAAAAAATAGAAAAAAAAATGCTATTTAGAGATTAATAAGTCACACTAAATATACAACATGACTGCATTAATAACTAAATAAATAAATAAATAAAAACAATAACAAAGCAAAAGTATAACCATTTTCAAGCATTTGGCACATCCCTATATATGTAATACTTCAAAGCTAAGGCAAATCCAATAGATTCATATTCAAAAGTGTTGAGATATTTTGCAAATCATCTGGGAACAAAAACTGTCATTAAAGAGTCACTTTTATCTGTGTTCATCCAGCCTTCTCTTTTGGTTTCTTTAATTGGCCAGATGGACATTGTGAAAGCAAGAAAACAATACCAAAATCATCTCAACTCATCTCATCTAATCATTCCAACCTTTTCAAATTCCTAAACAAAATTCAATAAACAATTTAACTTTTACAAATCCCAAAACAAAAATAATATTAAAAAATAATATTCTAACAATATTTTATTCAACTTTCATCTCAACTCACTATCCAAACCTCCCCCTAGCCTCGAAATGCCATGCAAGAAGTCAACTATATGTTTTTAAGAGAGGAACTTGTTTTCAGCTTGTAAATTAATGGTTACAATATAAAAGTTTTCAGAACACTTCCATGGCAGTACCAACATTCACCAAATTTAAATTATATGAATAGTCTTCTTTACATCAGATGGGTCAAAGGAATGGGCGGTGCTTTAAAGATAGATAATGCTCGATGGGAGAAGTTAGAGAGTTTTTCTTTAGTACTTTGTGTATTTGGGCAAAGGCTCTTGTATTGAATGGAGATAATCTTCATTCCTTTCAGGCTCGTTTGGATACTAAGGATATCTCAGAATATATATATATATATATTTATAAGTAAGAATATATCAGAATATCTATGAATGGTAGTGAAATAGTTTGAGTTAAGATGTTTTATTGGGTTTTTGGAAAAGGATACAAAAAAGGTTGAATAAAAATATTCTAAAGTTAAAAAATTGTTTGAATATAAATTTTTAATATTATTTTGTTTTGAAATTTAAAAAAGTTGTATTATTTTTTATGTTTTGGAAGTTTGGAAAAGTTGTAATGATTAGGTGAAAAAGCTACAAATTTGAAATTGAAAAGAGTTTTGTGTTTGAGTGATGTTTGAAAAGAATATTTCTGAGAATACCTGAGAACATTTGTGTTCCCAAATGGGCCTTAGCCTATTTTGGTTCTTAGCTTGTATTTATGTGTTTTCTTTTCTATACTTCCTGTTTATTTGGGCTAATATGTATTTACTTATCAATAAAACTCTCTTATTACTTATTAAAAAAAAAACTGTAAAAAAAAATATTTGTAGAACTGCAACTTCAGTTTTGTTTTTTGGTATCTGGTCAAGCAATTTGCATTTTCTAGTGAATACATATTTATTTACATCCAAAACTAGAGTAATATGGCAATTGTTGATTTCCCCAAGCAATTACTACTTAGAGCATTAATTAAAGGACCTAAAACCTATGATTTTAAAAATAATCATATAAGATTTCTGAAGCATAGGACTTGAATTTTTAATGGCATGAGCGATATATGAGTTCACACAACAAAAGCAGTCCAAATCCAAAGAACACAGTTATGGGAGTAGCTAGAGTTAAGAACAAAACACAAAACAAAACTTAGAAGACAATTAAAAGACAGGCTAAGCATAAAATTCAAAGTCATTAAAGTTTCCAAAACAATTTCTCATCCACTATCATCAAAATGCTTCCAATAAGAAATTCGGTTAAGACCTCATGGATTGGATTAACATTCATTTGAATCAAGAATCTCATCATACCTGTGCTTCAAGATTCCACTGCACAGTAGCAAGGGATCTTGCAAGATCAGCATTAGCAGTCTGCATGAACTTTAGACATTTAGTAACAAAAGTATGGCCTGATAACTGCAGTGCTTGAACTTTAATAAAGCAGGGAACATTTTCTACCATATCTAGAAGATATACCCTGAGAGAAAGAGGGGGGGACAGAAAAACGTAGACACCGAAATAGGTTAAATTACCTCTAGTTTAGCCAATCTGGCAAAAGCTTCCCTTCTAGTATTACTATGCTTCTGTTTCTCAAAGTCAACAGCTTCTAGTGTTTCCATCATAGTTGTCTGCAGCTCTGAAGCCTGAAGAAAGAAAGAAGATAAAACTAAGAATTTGCACAAGTTTAAGGGTCATTTTGATAAATCTCACAAACTTATATATCTGAGAAAGAGACAAAAAGGATTAAAACATAAGAGGCGTTTTCCTGTGTCACTAGCAGTGGAGTATGCACAATGCATTTAATATGTCAAGCATGATTTGATTTACCATTGTTTCTGTTAAGTTGTTGTTAAGTTGTTAACCCAACATGAACACGACACGAAAATAGAGGGTTTGGATTTAGTCTTAATGGGTTCAGGTCAAAACAGGTTGACCCATTTAGACAAGATTGCTTAACGGGGTTGATAACGGGTCAATCCATTTTGACCCGTTATGATCCGTTAAGAAAGTTGACCCCCGTTAAGAAAGTTAAAGTTACAATTATACCCTTATACCTAAAAGTAAAATTGTTAGGATTTTAATTTCAATATTTTTATTATTTGGATTGTAATTTTGGACTTGTATTTAGTTTTATATTTTTTTTATNTGTTCCCAAATGGGCCTTAGCCTATTTTGGTTCTTAGCTTGTATTTATGTGTTTTCTTTTCTATACTTCCTGTTTATTTGGGCTAATATGTATTTACTTATCAATAAAACTCTCTTATTACTTATTAAAAAAAAAACTGTAAAAAAAAATATTTGTAGAACTGCAACTTCAGTTTTGTTTTTTGGTATCTGGTCAAGCAATTTGCATTTTCTAGTGAATACATATTTATTTACATCCAAAACTAGAGTAATATGGCAATTGTTGATTTCCCCAAGCAATTACTACTTAGAGCATTAATTAAAGGACCTAAAACCTATGATTTTAAAAATAATCATATAAGATTTCTGAAGCATAGGACTTGAATTTTTAATGGCATGAGCGATATATGAGTTCACACAACAAAAGCAGTCCAAATCCAAAGAACACAGTTATGGGAGTAGCTAGAGTTAAGAACAAAACACAAAACAAAACTTAGAAGACAATTAAAAGACAGGCTAAGCATAAAATTCAAAGTCATTAAAGTTTCCAAAACAATTTCTCATCCACTATCATCAAAATGCTTCCAATAAGAAATTCGGTTAAGACCTCATGGATTGGATTAACATTCATTTGAATCAAGAATCTCATCATACCTGTGCTTCAAGATTCCACTGCACAGTAGCAAGGGATCTTGCAAGATCAGCATTAGCAGTCTGCATGAACTTTAGACATTTAGTAACAAAAGTATGGCCTGATAACTGCAGTGCTTGAACTTTAATAAAGCAGGGAACATTTTCTACCATATCTAGAAGATATACCCTGAGAGAAAGAGGGGGGGACAGAAAAACGTAGACACCGAAATAGGTTAAATTACCTCTAGTTTAGCCAATCTGGCAAAAGCTTCCCTTCTAGTATTACTATGCTTCTGTTTCTCAAAGTCAACAGCTTCTAGTGTTTCCATCATAGTTGTCTGCAGCTCTGAAGCCTGAAGAAAGAAAGAAGATAAAACTAAGAATTTGCACAAGTTTAAGGGTCATTTTGATAAATCTCACAAACTTATATATCTGAGAAAGAGACAAAAAGATTAAAACATAAGAGGCATTTTCCTGTGTCACTAGCAGTGGAGTATGCACAATGCATTTAATATGTCAAGCATGATTTGATTTACCATTGTTTCTGTTAAGTTGTTAACCCAACATGAACATGACACGAAAATAGAGGGTTTGGATTTAGTCTTAATGGGTTCAGGTCAAAACAGGTTGACCCGTTAAGACAAGATTGCTTAACGGGTTGATAACGGGTCAACCCATTTTAACCCGTTATGATCCGTTAAGAAAGTTGACCCCCGTTAAGAAAGTTAAAGTTACAATTATACCCTTATACCTAAAAGTAAAATTGTTAGGATTTTAATTTCAATATTTTTATTATTTGGATTGTAATTTTGGACTTGTATTTAGTTTTATATTTTTTTTATAGATATTGTGATTTTAACATTTATATAAAATTATGCTAAACTTAATTAGGTCAAACGGGTTTATTTTGGGTCTGTTCAACCTATTTACATAAATGGATCGGGTCGGGTTAAACTATTTCGTGGTATTCACTGACGGGTCTAAACAGGTCCGTATCGTGTCAACCCATTATGTTAATGGGTCGTCTTATAGTTTGAGATTTTGACAAAATAAACTTAACGGGTCGTGTTTGGGTTGACCCATATAATATAATATAATATATATGCCTTGGCACGATACGAACACGACCCCTTAACACAATTTGACACCCCTAGTCATACCAAGCTCAACCCCAAGTTCAAAACGGGACACCCATAATGCAACTTAATTTTGAAGCCCTGCTCATTCCAAGCTCAAAATTAATCTAGAATCTTAGAGCTGGGATTTTGCCATTTTCAGTTGGATCAGATGTGTTGACCGGAGAATCGCAAGGTATTGACAATAGAAGTAAAAGTTCAAGTCAGCACTTACAACTCTTGTTTCTGGCTATCCTACACCACCCCCCCGCCCCCCCTCTTTTTCTCTTAAAAAAAGCAAAAACAAAAAAAGCTGCATGAAACTCTCTAACAACACCCCCAAAAAGTACTCTCTTTAGAAGTTCCAAAACTGCATTAGCATCCAAGTATAGTGGATCCCAAAAGCAAAAGGTTTATTGAGGTTAAAAAGAGACATACGAGGAAGATTGCAGTATAGCTCTGGCCTTCATTCAACAAAAATTACTCAAGTCCAAAGTCCTTTCCAACATCTTCCTTTCTTCATTACAACATGACCCTAACCCTAGGGGTTAGTTCAAGTGGTAAAGGCCTTGCTCTTGGTGGTATACTCCCTCTATGTCTAAGGTTTGAATTCTCTTGAGTGCGAACAATTTCTCAGGGCCATGGGACTGGGGGAACTTTCCCTTGAATTACCAGAGGTGCACTTGTGGGAAACTCTTTCCCAAGGGCCTATGCATCCCCGAGATTAGTCGGGACTTCATTTTCAGACACCCGGTGCCAATCAAAAAAAAAAAAAAAACATGGCCCTTCCATCATACTGTCTGTGATGCCATTACTAGCTTCTAGCAAATTATTCAATGGCATGCATATCTGTGTGCATTCTGTGTTTGAGTGCGTTTCTGGCTGTGTAGTTATGCATATGTAATGTCTCACTGTATAAGGTCAGTGAAGGCAAGGGTCATGTCTTTGAGATTTCAATCCAAGCCCTGAATCTGGAGTCTGGAGTACCTGCTAATTAATTAGCAGACACATGGTACACCCATCCTATCATAGGATGCCATGTCAATTAAAATTAATACTTACATGGCATGTTGTGATAGGATGAGACTATCATGTGACCGTACTTCGGGAGTACCTAATAATTTTCACTGAATCTGGGGCTGGATTAAGAGTTTTCAACCCAAGATGAAGCCTGAAAACTGTAATTTAGCCCAATTATGCACACGCTGTCCTTGTTGCAGTCGTACATAGCATCCTTACTTTAAACATAGTTACCCAAGTAAGTTTTCAGTTAGAAATTTGCACTTCAATTATTTGAGTCCCTCTCGTTATATGCATGTGGGTATATGCGAAGAGACACTTTCAACAAAAACCAGCCTATCTTTTTGCCCTCATAAGTATCCTAACTAGAAATGCTCACTTTATAGTAAAATGGCAGCTTCTGCTTTTGTTAAAAAGAAAAAGTTTAATCTAAATTATTGGTTCCTCTATGTGAAGTAGCACAATTTCTTTTTATTTCCTCTGCGTTTCTCTTATCCCTTCATCTCTCCATTTTCTATTTTGAAGGGGGTGAAATTTAATTAACAAAGCCAGTGCCCTATCCTAAAATGACATAAGAAGACACTCTTTATAGTGACTTGTCAGTGCACTTAAATACAGACACATTACGATTACAGAGTATTATAACTATACAAAACTGATAAGTGGACAGTGCAGTGCAGGGAAATCTCTATCCTAAATCCACCTGGGATCTCTATTGATTACTCCCAACTGCCCCAATTCCAAATGGAACTGCCACCCCAAAGGTTTCTTTAAAGTGTGATTCTGTAAGGAAAAATATGCTTCAACCATGTAGCCCCTAGATTTAAAATTTAAAACAATATTTTCTTTTTCTATGTTTTTTTTTTTTTTTTTATAACTAATCAAGAAGTTTTATTCATAATAATAGGCAAAGCCCAAGTACACAGGAAGTATACATGAGCATTTTCTTTTTCTATGTTGAAGTTAAACAAGTTATAAAAATGCTTTGTATCAAGAGTTATTAACAAAAAGAAATTGTAAAAGACATGTAGGGAGGTGATTTTAACTTTTGCTCGTTCTAGATTGACGATGTTCTCTCTCTTTTTGGGTGTCTCTCATATACTTAGTATGTACTAGAGTTCCACCCTTTGTTTTGAGTATAATGTTATCAACAAAAATATGACAGTTGTATAACACGCAATTACATTTAAGAAATGATGCACTGTGGGAGTATTTTTTTTTCTTTATAAGAAACAAGCCAAATGGTTGATAGAAAAAAGGTGCATCACTTTTCATACTTATGCCCATAAGTTGAAAGACCTAAAAATACTAGAACAAGAACAAAACACGTTATCAATGAAACTAATCACCAATATAAAGAAAACAAGTATAAGAATGATATCAATAACAAAGATAGGGAAAGGTTACCTCTTGTGCTTGTTGTTTAGCTCGTTCCTCTAGTATTTTCTCCAAGCTCTGCTTCTCCCCCTCCAATTTCGCAACCTTATTCTCCCTTTCTTTGATAGCCTCCACAGCTCTAGCTGCCATTTTCTCAGCCAGAATCTTCTCCCTCCTCCTCTTCTTTTCCTCCTTCTCGCGTTCACTTTCGGAGTCAGAAGTTGAACCCGAACCCGAATCTGAATCTGAATCAGAGCTCCTGTGACTTGTTGAAGATGAACCTCTCTTTAAATCATCAGACACAGAAATTCTGGAGGCTACAATGGTTTCATGCTTCCCCCTTATGGTGCTTCTCAACCTATCTTGAGCATTATCCAGCCCCCCCATCTTCACATCAGATAACCCATCAATTTTCCCCCAGACCGACATCATTTCCAAAGGTTGATTCTTGCTCAGTGACCATGACGAATTGTCTGAAGAAATTCCCTTAGGGTAATGCCCACCATTTTCTTCTTTTTTATCATTATTTGGCTTTCCCACAAACTTCCCAGCTGTTCCGTTTCTAACACTTTCTTGCCTTTCCAAATACTTACCATCACTTTGCAAATCAACACTGGAAGTCCTCCCAGGTGAATCTGAAGAGCTACACTCTTCCCCATCACCTGCCTTCACATTCAACTTACTTTCTTCTCCCAACCTCCGTCCTGGCTTCGAACTATTGCTACCACCCTTCTGATTCCTCTTCACATCCGATGGCAACAAATTTGAACCCGCACTCCCCTGTCTCTTACCATCCTTCTTCTTCAACCCACGAATCGCACTTCCCCCATTACTGCGATTGGCCGCAGAATTTGTGCTCTGATTAGCCGTACCAAGGAGTTCGGTCCAGTCACTATCGGTAAGCGTAGACTTAGGTTTGGGAGAGATTTTTGGAGCATTAGAAATATCTTTGTCCCTACTATTTAATGTGCTTAAATTTGCGTCACTACCCAATTTTCCTTGATATTCATTCTCCTCTGATGTTTTCTTCTTCAATTGATCCTTAAGAGGCGGCAAAACCCCGCCGGGTTTTGTGGGCGTATCAAAATTCAGTTCGTCCGCAGGGGGCCGTTCGTTCTTGCGAAGCGAGTCCGCAGCTTGCTGGTCGATCTGAATCGACCCCAACACAAATAATACCAATATAATTACTAGACACAAATTTAAAAAGGCCTTAAAGATAGAATAATATATTTATTCATCCACAAACGTATATACATATATATATATATATGAACAATATCATAGTGCTGCATCTGATCTCTGAGAATATCGACACTTAGAAGCCAAAAACAACAATAAATTCCTCGTTTAGGATCAGAAAAATGCACTAACATCATTATGCATTGATTGGACAAAAAATGTTAGACACTATCAATCAAACTGCTTTTATTTTTCTCTATCTTCTCAAGAATCAAACACAGAAAACAAGGAAAAAATAAGAAACGTTTCGAAACGAAGAGAGAAGAAGGCAAAAGAATTGCCTGTTGGAGAATACTCTCAGCGGCTTTGAGTTTGGACGAGATCCAATTCGCCATGGCAGTTTCGCTTCAACTGGATTTCGAGTTTTCTCACACACACACACAGATTTGAGAGAGTTTTAGTCACGCAGAAGGGCGCATTTTAGCGGAGCATTCCGTTGAACGGGAATTGCACTAATCGAAGGTGAGGAGGATGCGAAGTGAATGCTAAAATGACGGGAAGCTACAAGGATATGTCAAAATGAAAGCGCGCTGGTGGCCGTCGATTTGGGTCACGCGCGCTGGTGGCCGTCGATTTGGGTCACGCGCGCTGGTGGCCGTCGATTTGGGTCACGCACGCTGGTGGCCGTCGATTTGGGTCACGCACGCTGGTTGATGCTGGGTCCCTCTTAACTGTGACAGTGAGGTTAAGAAGTCCGCACGTGTGACACAGCCCGACATCGACCGGGCAACGAAGACCTCGCACAAGTATGTGCAAAATGCAAATAATTAAAAAAAACAATTCTAGATCGAGAGACATTGTAAAAATTGAAAGATTAATGATATTGAAAGTTTATTGGTAATTAAAAATGATACTGAAACGGTTTCATCTTATCATTAAAATTTTTTTAAATTTTTACACAAATTTTTTAATAATATTTTATTTAATTTTTTATTTTCATTTAAAATTATCTCATCTTATCTCATCTCACTATTTAAACAGGATCTATTTTAAAAAATAAGATGAGATGAGAAATCTGTAAATAATAATAAAATAATTTTAGTTGAGATATTTTATTGAATTTTGATAAATGAGAAAGAAAAAATTAAATAAAAATATTATAAAATTAAAAAATATTATTTTTTAATATTATTTTTATTTTAAGATTTGAAACTAGTATTTGATTTTTTGTATTTTGTTTAGAATCTTGAAAAAATTATAATAATTAGGTCATTATTAAATAAAAAATTAAATAGTTAAAATTAAAAAAATATTTATTTAATAATTTAAAAATAGAATGAGATGGTTATTGTTTCCAAATAAGCCTTAAATGTACTTCAAGATGCATCTTCTCTCCTTAAACCCACCACCTCCCCTGCCCACGGTAAAAGAATTGATTGGAGCTTCTCCACTCTCAAGGCTTACAAGTCATTGGTATAGAGTCCTTTCTCTCGAGAGAGATTGAAAATATTGATGCGCCGCGTCTTCGTCATATCCGAGACTCCGAGTAACACAATATGCACCACCAGGTTCTTATCTTCTTTTGTTTTTGACAATTTTTCTTAACTCATTTGGCTTCATTTTATTTAATTATTATAATTTTTTTAAATTTTAAAATAAAAATAATATTAAAAATATATATTTTAATAATATTTTATTCAATTTTTAATTTTATTCTTATCTCATTTCATTTATAAAATTTATAAATAAACGAGGACAAGTGTGGCTCACGTGCTTCTCAAAGTGCGCGACATGCCACTCATCATCAGAGCTCAAACCCACTACATGCACCACTTCATTATATTCTTTGTCCTCTTATGTATAGTATCCAACCGCTTAAACCCCTCCACAACTACCGAGTGTGTCTCTCGTGGCGATTCAATTCTATATTTTTTTTTTAACACCTACGATACTATGATCCTCTGATCGGGTCAACCCTCAGTTCTTACCTATTTTATTGTTTACCTTAAAACTAGAGTTGGTGTAATCTCTTATACGTGTTACAAGTTTGAAAAATTGAAAGCCTTAGTCTGCGTTTAGTTGTTGAGCTGAGTTAAGTTCTTTATGAATAGTAATGAATTGAAATAGTAGAGTGAGTTCTGTAAAGTCTACCTAAGATGAGTTTAGATGTATTTAGATATTAAAATGAATTTATATGCATTTATAGGAAGTTGAAAAAGGTTGTGAATCACGCGTGTAAATAAATGTTGAGTTTTAAAAAATTATGAATTCCACGTATAAAGAGGTTTTGAATTTATATGAATTTAGTGATTTAAAATATAGATATTTAAATGTTAGAAGATATATAAATATGAGCTGAACTCAATTGAATTGAGTGCAGTCTAACAATCAAACAAATCCTAAACCATTTTTCATCTGTATACCCAACAGCCCAACACTTTTTTTGTTTTGTTAATTTAGCCCACACTGATCGCAGGAGCCAATCCATATTATTAAACCATGAAACAGTACATAAGCCAAGAGAGCAGAGATCCTAAACAACTTCGTTAGTCACAATTCCCCTCCATATATTTTATTTTATCATTTATTTATCAAGAGAGCTGAGGGGCTTCTTTTTTCTATTCGCTACTTGATATTGTACTAAGAGGGTGGATGGCTCGCCGATTGCTAGACAGGCGGACTGGCCCACCCGTGGACCTCAATAGGCCATTGGTTCAGTCATTTCTGAAGCCTACATGTTTTTGAACTTGTTTTACAACCCTGTGGGCTCAAAAATAACTTTCAGTCCATACCCAAAAAAAAAAAAAAAACAAGACACACTTTTTCAATCGGAATATAAATAAATTTATATCTAAAATATTACAAATAAATCTGAAAATAATTTCAATCCTTATATAAGTTTTATAAATAAAAATTCAAAGATATTACAAATTAATCTAAAATTATTACAAATAGTTTGAGTATTCTAAGAATGACATCTATTATAAATACTCCAAAGGCACCAAGAATCCAAGATGCAATAAGTTAGTAACCATATAGAACTTGAAAAAAAACATGGATGAAAATGAGAATATGATGTCTTAAAATAAAACTTGAATTAGAAAAGATATGAAAATAAATACAAGCCTACAAGGAATGAATTAACAAACCATGTATGTATCAATGTGTACTTGAAGTAGATTGAGATTGAGCCTCTTTTCCTGAATTCGATTGCACAACAATTGAAATCAAAATTAATTTCTAATAAGAAACATAAAACAATTTATAACAAAGAATAAATTAAAACTAATTACCGCTTCCGTCTTGATTGTTCTCCCCCTTGTAGTTGTCAACAAAGTCCACCACCTCCCAATTTCAACTGGCTTTCCTTTAATATAATTTTGAGTGCAAATCAAAGCATCCATAGTGATAGAAGACAGTGACCTCTTAAATGGGTCCAATATGCGTCTTCAATGCAACAAACGGACTCTAAGGCTATTGTAGTAATAGAGATGGCCAAGATACTTCGAGCTATATCCCCAACAAAAGGATATTTGATGACATTTATCTTCCACCTACGTAAAACACCAAACTTCTCCATATATGGATATAACTCTTCTGACAAGTATCTTTCTAAGTTTGTTTAGCAGTCTAAATTCTTCTTTTGTATGGGTGTATCACCATATTGCATACCCCACTTACGCTTTGTTGCCTTCTCGTCATCAGTTAGAGGCGAAGAGGTAGTGGATGATGGAACATCAATACTAACCCACTTGAATGAGGCAAACTCATGATACAACTTAACAATGGTGTCTTAACCCTCAACACAAGTTGATCTGCTCATCATTTCCCACTATTATTTTCCAACTCATACACCATTCTGTCAATCTTGTAAACTGTAATTCAAGTCAAGAACGATAGCATCATATACCAAAATGTTGATTTTATTCAAACCTCTCTAATATTTCTCATGCTTAAGCCTCATCTTCAATGTTATAATATACAAAGTAGAATCAAAACTATCACACGTCTTATCCAATTGCTCCTTAACCTCACAAACGTGCTGATGATATTCATTTAATGTGACACATAAAGAACTAGAAATGGTTTAGGTGACATCATAAAAAAGCCTAAAACAATCCAACAAAGACCCTAACATTTTCCCAATCAGCATCTTTGGGCTGCCTTGACCTCCCACATCTTTCCTACTCATCAAAGTGAAAGGCATGTTACATATCCTCATCTCCCATGGCATCAAAAGCCTTTCTATATTTTTTGGTCATTTCTAACATTTAAAAAAAAAAGTTGAGTTTCATCTTATAAGAATATCAAAGCACAACTCTTACACTGAAGACCCATAACATTAACACATGTTTTAAATTTCTCAAGTCTAGCCAATGAAGACTTAATAAATCGAACTGCATTTCTTACTTTTGCAATCGACTCAAGAACATATTTTAAACCACTAGTCACAATAAGGTTAAGGACATGTGCACAACACTACACATGTAAAAACTCACCACACAAGATGGACAAGTTTTCCTCTCTAACATCATTATTCAAATACTAAAGTGTGGCATCATTAGAAAAGGCATTATCCATCGTAACTATTAAAATCCACTCCAAACCTCATTCCCTTATTTCAGATTCAACCGCCTTCTCGAATCCCAATCTATCACCTTTGTGATTGATAATTAGACAAAATTTAAGATTTTTTTTTTTTGTGCAACTTCCAATCACTATCAACAAAATGTGTAACAAGTCAAGTATGGTTCAAGTTTTGGATTGATCTGCATGTGTTGGCAGTGAGATAAACTCTTTAACTCTTTAATAAATTCTTCAACAAACCTTTCTCAAGCCCATATATTTTACGCACATCTTTCACCACCATGTGGCGATAATGAATGTTAAACCTAAACTCCATGTCCTTAGAGTAGGCTTGGAACCTTTCACCGTCCATAAATTTAAATGGTAACTCATCAAATATGATCATACGATCTAGAGACTTTTAACATCAATTTGAGTTAGATTTCACAAACCCCTTCAATATGTTACTCCCACTACTCTCATCCATTGCCTTGTTAAGTCCCATCTCCAATCAACTTTAGTTTTTATTCTGATTTAGGGTTTAGAACTAAAACCCTAAATGACATTATCATTGAAACCCTAAATCATGTTAGGATTGCAGACTGATGATATTAAGGTTTCAATTGAAACTCTAAATTAGGTTAGGGTTTTAGATTGATCCCTTAACCTAATTCTAACTTGGGATGAGATTCTCAATAGGGTTTTAGGTTTCATCCCTTATGTGTGTATATATATATCTCTACAATAGATTTGGCCTTTTGCGGCCAATTTTTTCCCAGCGACTCAAAACTTACCGCAAATACTTACTTTTACACACAATATTAATGCATCGAAAAAAAATTGATGTAATCGTCACTAAAAGCCATTTTTTTCAGCAAAAACATGTTGCCGCAAATATTCTTGACAAAAAAAGTCAATTTCGACACTTTTTCAATATGTTACGACATTCAATTGCCGCTAATGTTATTGAGTTAAATTCAGTTATTCGCGACGATTTAAACCGCCGCAAAAATTGAAAATTTAAAACATAAATCTGCTTCCCTTTATTTTTCTCCCCTCCCCTGATACTCTCTCTCTCTCTTTCTCTCTCTCTCTCTCCAGCCCGATGCCCTCTTTTTCTTCTTGGAGCTTTTCGCTGCCTGTCCCCGCATCGTCAGCCCGCTACGGTACTGTCGCCGCCTTGTCTAGCCGGTGAGTCTCTCTCCTCTGTATCTCTTTTTCTCGCTCTCCATTCGCTCTCCATCCGCGTGTCTCTCCCTTGCTCTCTCTCTCTCTCTCCCTCCCTGATTAAGTTTCCTCACCATCACGCTGTCACAGCCTAAGGTATTCTGCCGCCTACTCCAGCTCGGTCTCCAATTGTAAGCTCTCTTTATCTCTCTCCCTCGGTCTCTTCTCTCTCAACTTGAAGGTAAGAGATCCCCTATATTTTCTACATTGTTCGTCTCCCTCTCTTTTTAAAAGATGTTTCTTTTCTATTTCCAAGCCTTATAAACTTGTAGGTTCTGTTTGGTCCCGTAGAAATAAATGCTTTTATTTACATGAACCTCACTACTTTGGTGTTTTTCATGTTTACTCCTTTTATAAATTGGACGTGCGGCTCTAAATTATGATGCACTCTACTTGTTTGTTCAAAGTTTGAAAAGAATGCAATTAGACAGATTCTTTACTAGTGATTTTCACTTGAGCTCAAAATGAGTTAAGTTGCATCCATAAAGTGCATACATGGTACCTGACTTCATGAGTTAAAGTGTCGTAAATGATGCAGTTGTTATCACTCACATTTGTGGCTTCATCTAATAACAAAGTGCATACACCTAGAGCATGAGTGGCTTCATCTAATAACAAAGATTTTCGAGTTCTTGAGAATGGCTCGGGTAGTTGCACTCCACGTTCACCTACTCTAGTAGAGTAGCCTTTAGTAACTGAGCTAAAAAATGTGGGAGCAGTAGCAAGCTTTGTTCCATTTTGACTTTGATGTCATATTTTTTAAAAGGTAAATCCATCGATTGGGGGGATTTATTGTGGTATGTGCTTTTCATACTCAATTGATTTTTCCTTCGTACGACTTCTCTGTTCTTCGTGCTTTAGACCAACTATGGATGTTTCTAATTTATTGTGATTGTCTGTCTAGGAAGTAAGTATGTCTCGATTCAGTAATTGCCTCTATTTGCTGAATTTTGGAGGTTCTGTTTTTAACTTATCAAACAAAAAAATTTTGGAGGTTCTGTTTTGCCATGCAAAGTGAGTTTATGTTTGTGTTGAGAAGATACCAACATAAACATTAACATAGGTTGAGGCATGAGCAATGCCTCAACCTATGTTAATGTTTATACATGTTTGTTTGAAATTGTTATATAATGTTTTTCTGAATTTGGATCAAAATTGCGTTCATATTTATGTTTTTAGGCTTATATTACACCATTCTCGGACTCATTCTCATTTAATCGGTTTTATAGTTTGTAATTTTTTTTTTTTTTTTTTTGGTATTTCCGGCAACACGTTGTGGCCGCAAATTTATATTTTTTTGACCACTTTAGATTATTTCCGATGAAAACCCTTACTGGAAATAACTATTTGAGACCATATCCTTCATCGCAAATTATCATTTGCGACAATAAATTTTCTGCAAATTAGTATTTTCTGACAACTTATGCATCACGTGAGATCCACTTTTGGGGCAAAAATTTAACTTTTGCTACAAAATAATGTAAGCTTTTGTGACCGATTTTCATTTTGCCGGAAAAAAAGACTTGAATTGGCGTTTTTCTATCGGTGAACTTGCGACGATAATTTCTTGCCAAAAAAATCCTTATTATGGCCAGAAATTGACTGTTTGCTACGACATGTTGTTGCTGCAATAGGCCATATCTGTTGTAGTACATATATTATTAGGGTTTCGATCTGAAATCCTAAAATGTACATAACATAAACAATGAGACATCCAAAATTGAAAGTACTAAATTCATAATCCTACTTCACAACATCCATAATTCAATCAATAGAACCCCATCCTCAATTGAACTCAATCCCAATTCATATGGACTGATTTTAAGATAGGCTTTAAGCTGCTTAAAATAGAGAGGCCAGTCGACATGATTTCGATTAGATCGAGATGAGAGACTGAGAAATGAGACTGAGACGAGAGATGGGGAGAGAGAGTCGTTTTTTTTTTAACTCTGAAAAACGACATATAAATACACACAAGCGGACATGTGAAATCCAGCAGGCGGATCCAATACCGCACCCACCAGTACTTAAGGGTTGGGTAGCCGACCACCAACCCTATCTAATGATCAACAATTACAAGTACTTTTCCTAAAAGAAGAAGAAACAAACCGCTCGGTCGGGACAATCAGTCTTAGAAAACTTCTATGTTTAAGTTAGTTCCTTTGAGAGGAAGAAGATATTAAGGAATTTTACTGACCTAACAAATTTTTCATTGTTTAACGGTTTAAGTTAGCTCCTTAATTCTGGGTTTCCTCTTTGACTCTACATGATGTGCAATGGCAGCCCACATTCCCAACACTGAAAGTAATTTTATTGACTTAATTTGAAAATTAAATGCAGTTAGAAAAATAACGATAGAATTAGATCATAAACCTTAATAAAAGTTTTACTTTAAAAAAATTAATTTACAAAAAGAAAAGAAAAGAAAAAAAGTTAGTCATGTCAACAATATTATGCCTTAAAGGCTAATGATGGTTGGGTTCTTTTTTAGAGCTAGTTTGGGTAGTGTATTATATTATTATTTATTATTTTATTATTATTTTTCATGTACTTTTATAGAATATCTGAAATCATCTCACTACCTAAATGCAATTAATATCTCGTTTAGATTTAAGATGAGATGAAATGGTTTTAGATGAAAGTTGAAAGTTGAATAAAATATTGTTAGAAGAGCAGCACTACGGTCACCGCTCCCAGCTACCGCTGGGAGCTACCGTTAGTGCTTTAAAATTTTTTATTTTTTTTTGTATTTTTTTATATATATATTTTTAAATACATTTAAATATTTTTAAAAAAATAAAAAAAATTTATAATATTATTAAAAAAATATTTACTTAATCATTAAGTAAAAAAAATAATAATAAAAAAATAAAAAAATTACAGCGGTAGATATCATCGGTAAAATCCATCTGGAAGAGTAGTATTACTCTTGTTAGAATATTATTTTTTAATATTATTATTATTATTTTAAAATTTGAAAAAGTTGAATTGTTTATAATATTTTATATAAGAATTTGATAAAGTTATACTGATGAGATGAGATAAGATAAGATAAAAATGAACCCGTTTTTATATCTAAACGGAGCCTTAGGCCCCGCTTGGATACACAGATGAGATGAAATGAGATGAGATGCTTTGAATAGTAGTTGAATAAAATATTAGTAGAATATATTTTTTAGTATTATTTTTATGTTGAAATTTGAATTGTTTATTATATTTTTGTATGAGAATTTGAAAAAGTTGTAATGATTGAGATGAGATGAGATGAGATAGTGGTTTTGTGTAAACAAACGGGGCCTTAGTCTTTTATTTTTCTTCTCCAACTCCTTTCCCATATCATGTGGGTTAGGCTCAATAAATTTCATTGAAAAAAAAAACCAATAATAATTCCTCCTTCTTTTGTCAATGAATTAAGCTTCTCTCATTACTTACATTCTCTCTCTGATTCAGTCCATCTAATGTGGTAAAATGCTGATATTTGCTCAAAACCCAAAAAAAAAAAAAAAACCAAATAACAATAGCAACTAGAGATGATAAAAACTCCAAATGATCTTTGTAATCGGCAATCTAGCTACTTTATGCAACAAGTAGTTGATTGCTTGGTGGCTGAGACTTCATGGTCAATAGTGATTATCTTTTCTCCACTACAAAGAGTAGTAGTGCTTGGGGCTGATCCATTTGTTTTGGCTTCCAAGCTTTTTTGGCTTGTGATTTCATGGATTTTGGTAATCATATGCATGAATGCTTCCTCCACATTCACCTTCTCCAATGCAGATGTTTCCATGAAACACAAACCTTCTGCCTCGGCAACACTGTTTCCTTCTTCCTCACTCACCTCTCTAGAATGACCCAGATCAGTTTTGTTCCCAACAAGAACAATCACCATGTCTCCACTCCCAAATTGTCTTAGCTCCTGCAGCCATTTCTTCACATTTTCGAATGTTGCTCGCCTTGTTATGTCGTAGACTAACATCGCACCCAGTGCTCCTCGGTAGTATGAACTGGTAATGGCTCTAAACCTATCACAAATAAGATTATTTTGAACCAATGAGAAAAAAAAAAATCTCGGACCAAGTGGCAGTTTAACATGATATCATAAATATTGTTAAGACATATATAAATTAAATTAAATAGTAAAATCTACTCAAACTTTTGAAATAAATGATAATTTTACGTTTTTTAATATTTGTATATCTTGACCAACAAATTAAGAGAAATGACGAATTACAATATTAATGATAGTTGATTTTATCTTTTTAAAAGAATTTCCTAAACTTAGTAATTAACAACAAGGTTATACTGTTAAAGATATAAATAATAAAGAGAATACCATTAAATTTTAATTTTTTTTAAAAATTATAATGGATCGCACTATAATTATAAGCTTAACATATATCATATTTCATCAGATTATTAAAGCGATTACCTTCATATTTTGCGACTATTTTATAACTCATTTTATAACTAAATCATATAATAATGCTATTTTATTTATAATAGAAAAATGCTACTCTCACCGATAGTTGGGTCCCCATTAGGTCCCGACAATTTTTTTTTTTACTTAGTGATTAAGGAAGTTTTTTTTAATGACGTTATGATTTTTCTTTTAGATAAAAAATGTTTAAGGGCATAAAAAATGATGAATTACATTAATATTGATAGTTTATTTTATCTTTTTAAAAGAATTTCCTAAACTTACTAATTAACAACAAGATTATACTGTTAAAGAGAATATCTATTTATAAATCTTATTTTTTATATACTCAACACACCATTAAATTTTAACTTTTTTAAAAAAATTATAATGAATCCCACTATAATTATCAGCTTAAAATATATCATATTTCATCGGATTATTAAAGCGTTTACCTTCATATTTTTGCGACTATTTTACAACTAATTCCATATAATAATGCTATTTCATTTGAGTTATGCTAGGTTGCCAACCCAGAAATTATCGCTGGTGTTAGGGCTGTAAAAAGGTCGGTCCAGACCGAATGGACCGACGAGGCCGAGATCCGACCGGACCGAGATCGGACTGGACCGAAAGTCTCCATGGTCAGTTTCGGTCCAATGAGTAGGGGTATTTCAGTCTTCGATCCGGTCCCGGGGTGGGGATTTCCCGGACCAGACCGACCGAACCCAAAAATTTTTATTTTTATTTTTATAAATATATTATTTTATATAATAATTGTATAATAAATTATGTAATTTTCATCTAACCTATCCCCATTTACAATATAAAATTATAATACATTCACATTCTCTAAGTTAGTAACAAAGTAACAATTAACATCATCAATATAATTATATAATTATAAATTGATAACTAAACTAAATCACTATAACTATAATCTATAATTATAAAGAAATCACTATAAGTCTATAAGACTATAAGTCTATAATTATATATAGTATTAAATTATTAATATCACTATGACTAATGACTATAAGTTTATAACTAATACTAATATATAACTATACTAATAGTATAATATTAATACTATTATATAGTCTAATATATTATATAACTTTACTAAATCACTATATACCATATTACTAATCACTATATCATTATAATATATATATATACACACACTATAAGTCTATATGTAGTAGTAACAGTAACACTATAAATACTATAATATATAGTATTAGTATATATTAATATATTATAAGAGTTATAGGATTATAACATAATATATGTATAATAGTATAGTATTAATATCACTATAAATTATAACTATATATACCTAATAGGCTTATAGGCTACTACAATGATTTAAAAAAAAAAAAAAAAAAAAAAAAAAGGTCGGACCGAATGGACCGGACCGATAACTACCGAGACCGGTCCGAAAAAAATGGTGGACCAAAAAGTTCGGTCCATGGCCGGATCAGACTGACCCATTTACACCCTTAGCTGGTGTGCCGCCTAGCACAAACTTATCCTTTTTGTTTAAAAATAAAAAAATACATCAATACATTAAAAATTAAAAATTAAATACAAAACGGTGAAAGTGAGTTAGTGAACAAAGTGAAGAGATAAATTGCATTTTCCATTTCATTTATAATAGGGGGTTGTAGTGGAGGAAACAAGTATGAATGCCACATGTAATTCTCAAGCTCGTCCAGGTGGAGAAGAATGGCAGTGACTCCCGCATGGCAGATGACAAACATGTCACGGCTCCTTGATGGCCGTGCAATGAAAAGAGCATGTTCCTAACCCCAAAGACAAAAAGAAAAGGTAGAAAGAGTAGAATAATAATGGTGTCACAAGTTCACAGGGTGGGATCGATTTGGTGGTGTCTCCTTCTTTTTCTTTCAACTATTTCGGGTGAGAAAAATTAGCCTTTATGAATTATGAATTTGTACAAACTTTCTTTTTGGTTTCTGGGTCCCGCCTCAGTTGGATTTATACATTTTTCATCTTTGATTATCATCATTATATCCTTTGAATACTTTTCGATCACGGATCTGCACCAGCCTTTTCTATTTACTTTTTATCTATTATTAATATTTCGGGTCCGAGATTTTATATAATAATAATTATTATTATTATTTTTTATAATTTAAAAGATAGTTATAGTATAATATATACAGTTTTAAAATATATAAGTTGAAGAAATTTATTGCTTAACTCATATTATAAAATCGATTCTATAAGAAAATATTGCTCATTTCTTATAAATATGTCTAAGACCTTATCCACAAACAATATAAAATTATTCCTCAACATTAATCTCGTACAAATCTATTGTAACGGTATATTCTTTTTGAGAAAAATGAAACCCACTATTAAAAAATAGATTTCTTTCATCCCACATTTATCTACTTTTTAAAGAATATTGCGTGGACGTTGCACACTCTAAGATTGTATAAATTGTTTATCAGAAACTGAGTTATTTAATTTTTAAATTGGTGTAAAGAGTATACTATTCATATTACTCAAATAATAAAATAGAATTTATTAAATGTATTAACCTTATAAATATAGATTTTTTTAATATATATAAACTCCACCATAGAAGGAATCTTTTACCTTCTTAAGAGTCATTATTGTAGGTTTATCTTTGATCTTAGAATTTCTAGCAAATTTTTTTACTTATTTTTATTTATTTATTTTAAATAAAGCAGTTTTATGGATAAGTTCGAAATCGAGATAAGAGGAAAAACTTTAGAAAAAAAAAAAAAAAAAGGGAGAGATTAGAGGAAAAAAAAAATCAAAAGGAGAGAAAGGTCTTCCTAATTGAATGTTTGTTTCGTTAAGTCTAAGATAACGGGTTTAGACTGGACCCGCCTCGGAAACCTACCTTCACAAGCAACTTTCCTGAGTTTCTGTTAAAACCACGACGAACCCAGAAGAAAAAAAACATAGATATAATTCAATTTTATAGAATATATAATTGTTATATCTATTTGTTTGTTCATATATATATTTATAAATATGGATGAAAGTTTGGTTTCAGAGAAGATGATCAAAACCCAGGTCTAAACAATGGATTACAGAGAAAATAAAAAGCAAGAAGAAATGAATTACTGACCTTTCTTGCCCAGCAGTATCCCATATCTGAGCCTTGATCAGCTTGTCTCCAACCTTTATATTCCTGTAAGCAAATTCCACACCTATTGTGGGCTTTGAATCTAACCTGAATTCATCTTTTGCAAATCTTGAGAGAAGGTTTGATTTCCCAACACCAGAATCACCAGTAAGAACAGCTTTAAACAGATAATCACACTCTTCATCAAATGAATCAGCCATGGAGATGATGGATGGATGGATGGATGATGATGATCTTATAAAGTTCTTCTTCTTCCTTTGCTCTGATCAATCTCTCCAGCCCAAGAAATTATATATGAACAAGCTGCTAGGAAAGATCAGTTCTTTCTTGAAGAAGATCAAGATGAAGAAAATTATACAAAGAAAACAGAAAATGTTTTTGAGTCAAATCAGGTACTTTATAGCAGTTTCTTTGGCATTGTTTTTGGAGGGTACTGAGTATTTACATGTGAAAACATTGAGAAACGACATCATGGCTGTTTTCTGATGCTGTCAAGATCTGTGGGTGTCGTTAGCAAATAAGCCAAATCCAGCTAATTAAACTTGATCTTGGGATAACCCTATCCCCGAATTAACTTAAAAGCAAAGCCCCACTTATATTACTCCCAACTGTTCTTCTAATGCCCCTTTAATGAAGTATCTTAATTTTCAAATCCTGATGTGGCAAAACCTGATTGGACATTCCTCTCGTCATTCTGACCGATGATTAGCTTGTTCCAAAGCAAAGTTTTTTTGTTGCTTAAAGCTTGTGTATTAGTGGTCAGAGATAATCATTCCAAATTCTCTCCTCTAGCTTTCAATTTTTATAACTGGTTGTAACCGTATGTTAGTCGTTTAGATTCCCTTTCCATTAGGAAAACTTGGACATTTTTGGGTAGATAAAAAATTAATACGGTTTGATTTGAATTATATGGATTAAATAAAAGAGATAAACATATAAAATAAATCTTATAATAAGCAATTAATATTGATCTAAAAGTCACATAATTAAACAGCAATCCATTTCAAAAAAAAAAAAAAAAAAAAGAATTATACAGAAATCAACCCTATCATGTGTTTATTTGTTTCGTTTATTTTTGCAAATGAGATAAGTTGAGATTAAAGTTAAAAGTTAAATAAAATATTATTAGAATATATATTTTTAATTTTTTTTTAAGATTTGAAAAAGTTGAATTATTTATTTTATTTTTTATGAAAATTTAAAAAAATTATAATGATTAGATGAGATCATGAGATAAGTTTAGAGGAGTTGAACGAGTCCTAAATCTCATCTTAAGTCCTTAAATTTGGGTTAAAAATAAATATTATTGGATTTATATCATAATATTATAATACTTTATTCATAACTCCACACCTTTCTTGGAAACAATGTAGGTTCTCACCGTTCATTCTAATTGGTATATATATTATTTATTATAATAAGTGATTATGTAACTGTGAATAATAATTTTTATTATTTTTCTCTTAACTTTTATTGTTTTTCTGTTATGTCCATTAAGTTATATTTTATCAAAAGGCTCTTAAGACCCTTGACCATTTGACGTGTAGCTCCATTGTAAAATTTAATTAAGGATCCTGTTTTACAAAAAGATCCTTAATAATCCCGTGGCATACATGAATTGACGTTTCTTTTTTATATCATTTTTGTTCTGACAGTGTACTCATTTTCCTTTCTTTTTGTTTCAATTTTTTTAAATAAAAAAAATTAAAATGACTTTACTCTTTAGAATAGAAACGCTTTAGAGCATTCTTATGGTAAAATTCAACTTTAAGTAAATTTAACTAACTAATAAAATACTTAAAACAACCAATATATAATATTAATTATTAATTTAATTAGAATATAATTATTATTAATATTTTAATTAGTAGAACTATAAAGTGTGACAAAAATTAAAATTAAAAAAATTATTAAATTAATAATATTTTATTATTATATAGAGAGTAAATAGATAATCCAATATGGATGTAGATCAATGCTCATACTTTACTGTGATTTAGATTTTTTTTTAATCTTGATTTTTTTGCCTTTCTTTAACCTTATATTTTCTTTTTCCAGACAAATAAGCTACTGATATTTTTATTTTTATTTTTATTTAAATTATTATGTAAAGTGCACTCCGAGACTAACACATCCGGGACCGTTGCCTAATATATAATATGAATAATGCTAGATACAGTCTAGAGTATATAAGTCTCATGCATTCATTTTGAAAAAAAGGGAGATCCATAGTACTTTCACGATAGAATAACAAAATTAATAAATTATATATTAATTAATGTAAAACTTCCACGTACGTAGAATATTTCCGCATAGTACTTAAAACCAAAGGAGTGCTAGCTAGCTAGGCTAGCTATTTTGGGCTGATGGAAAGCACACTAATATCTTTCACGAAACTGGTTAAACTTCCCCAAAAAATTAATAAAAGATAGGCCCTTTGGATCNTTTTTTTAATTAAAGCATGCATGCTGATATGGCCACGAAATAAATACTCCAACTAAAGCCATATTGTTAGGAACAAATCGAATGAAGACTAGTACCCTTTTAATAATTACCTAAAAAGAAAAAGAAAAAGAAAAATAATAAAGCATATAGTCTTCCAGCCAAAGAAATACAAATAATAAATTTCATCGAAGTTCATGAGATTATAAAATTGATCTGATTGGTCCTTTTTATTGAGATTTGATCTCATGTATATACTACAAAAAATTACTTATTAGCTGTCAATTATTTCTTGCTAAACTGACTATTTTATGTCAAATGAGTATATTCTCGTCATAAACAATCATTTTCGTCGTAAATAACTCATCACAAATTATAATCAATTTTCTTCTAGTGATATATATCTACTCTATTATAATAAGTGATTATCTAACTGTGAATAGTAATTTTTGTTATTTTTCTGTTAACTTTTCTTATTTTTTCATTAAGTCCGTTAAGTTATGTTTTACCAAAAGGCCCTTAAGACCCTTGACCATTAGACATGTAGCTCTCTTGTATAATTTAATAAAGAATCATGTTTTACCAAAATGTCGTTAAGACCCTTGACCATTTGACGTGTAACTTCCTTGTAAAATTTAATGAAAGATCATGTTTTACGAAAAGACCCTTAATAGCCTCACGGCACACATAAATGGACATCTCTTTTTCATGTCTTTTTTGTTCTGACAGTATACTCATTTGCCTTTCTTTTTGTTTCAATTTTTTTAAATAAAAAAATTAAAATGACTTTACTCTTTAGAACAGAAACGCTTTAGAACATTCTCATAGTAAAATTCAATTTTAAGTAAATTTAATTAACTAATAAAATACTTAAAACAATCAATATATAATATTAATTATTAATTTAATTAGAATATAATTATTATTAATATTTTAATTAGTAGAACTATAAAATGTGATAAAATTAAAAATTAAAAAATTATTAAATTAATAATATTTTATTATTATATAGAGAGTAAATTGATAATCCAATATAGATGCAAACTAATACTTATACTTTATTGAAATTTAGATTTTTTTACCTTTCTTTAACCTTATATTTTCTTTTTCCATACAAATAAACTACTGACTTTTTTATTTTTTTTATTTATTTAAATCATTATGTCAAGTGCACCCTGAGACTAACGCACCCGGGACCGTTGCCTAGTATATATATATATATATATAAATATATATATATATATATTTATATAGACACACACACGGGAACAATTTGGCATGACATACCAAATTACAAGCTTTGTAAGTTGCATTTCTTACCAGTCTAAAAACAGGTGGTTGGTATGCAACTTGTGTGTGAAGCTGGTATGAGCTTGAAAATCAATTAAGTATATAATAAAAAATCAAGAACTATCCCTAGATAGCTTTATGATCTAGCAAATAGAAATCAAGGTCTAATCTACTTTTATGGTTGGCACATTGTAGTCTCATAATTATTCTCCAAAAAAGGAGTCCCATCGTTAGTTGAGATCTTAATCAATCTTTATAATCCTAAGAAACTGATTTTTCAGGAAATTTTTATATAGTTGGATGGAAAATGAATCATGGTTGACAGAAGATGAGATATATAATAAGGATGTACTACCCCATTTGAACCCACCTACTTTTGAATGGACTTCCTACACCCCATAACATTTCGAAACCCACATATATATATAAATATATATATATATTTATATATATGAATAGGGGTGTAAAAAAAAACAGGTAAACCGGACCGGATTGGACTGAATCAGTAGGTTAGGTCCGGTACCGAGTTTGGTTCGGTTCGGTACTGGTTTTATTTTTCTTAAAACTGATCAAATCGGTCCGGTTCCCCTTTTTCATTTTCTAAAACCGAACCCGACTGGTTCATATATATATTTTAATTTTTTATATTGTATATAATTTTTATATATAATTATATATAAAATAGTTTTGTATTATATGATAAATTACTAATTAATATAATATTAAATTTTAAAATTTTATATCACTATAGTCTATAACACAATTATAATATATATTATAATATACTACAATATATTATTACTATAGTATTATATACTATTATATATATTATATAATATATAATATAGTATATTAAAATTGAAAAATCGGACTGAACCGGACTAGAATCAGTAAAACTGGAAGTACCGGTTTAGGGGGTAACCGGTGCGAAAATGCAAAACCGGTACATACTGGTTCAGTTCTAAATTTATCCAAAACCGGATCCGTTACACCTCTATATATGAACATGTACATGTTAATTTCTCATCATTAAATAGGTTATGGTGCAATTTAATAATTAGATACATAAATGATTTGTTTTACATCATCAATGTAAGAAATTTATTTAAATAAATGTAATTCCAAGCTGCCAAAATGCATGATCCAATTTCGAAAGGTCTCGCGCGTGTCACAACAATTTCGAAAGGTAACAACAAAATTTATAGTTGATAATGCCATTCAAAATGTAAAATATTTGCCTGAATTATTAGACATAAAGCTGTAGGATATTTGAAATTACAAGAAAAGGGAAAAAGAATTTATGGGAAGGTATATATGGTCGACTATTAGACAGGCCCAATGACTCAAAGTAAAAGGCCCATGCATATAATGGGTCCAACGAATCTAGAAATTTGCAGGAACACCAAGCACTCGCCAACACACGATCGTATCACCCCTGAATAAGATTACTATGGTAACTAACCTTAATAGTAGATATATGTCCCTACGGAAATGGCGAGATATTCGGGGGTATTAATCTCCGATATGTCAACCCGTCCCTTCCGGGATCATATATTCGGGGTATTAATCTCCGATATGTCAATCGGAAGGGATCATATCCGGAGAATGTGGCGATCAGGACCCTGAGATTTGGGGAAAATAAACTATCCTTATCAGCAATCAGTTCACCCCTATATGAGGGACCAATACCAGTAGTCCCAGGTACAATTCCAGACTCCCTATTACTGAGAAATATAACTTCACTTACGAACGAACGAACGAACTACTCGATCCACTTCTCTAGAACTGCAGTAGCAATGATAAACTCCTCAATGATATCACATAAAAATGGCCATGATAGTTTAACAAAGGAGAGAAAAGTGCCAATGCTTTAAGTCAAGATGTCTATAAATAAGGTTTTCTCTATAGAAAGACGATAAATACTTCTTTTGTGGCCTTTCTCTATGAAAAAAATCTTTTACATTATTAATGTTGTATATATAGATAAGGTCCTAATATTCTTTCCTTATATATTTTGAACTATTTTTCTCATTTGAATCATCCCTAACTGACCATAGTTAATTACAACTCAAGTGACTCATTTTAATTTGATCCTGAAAAAAAATACTGTAAATACAAAAGTTTGACTAGGACTAGGTGACTAAATGATAGAGTTTATCCTATTATTATATTTATATTTTTGGATGAATGTAAAATAATTATTGACTTTGTCTATAATAACATTGAGTTTATTTAGAAGTCTTAGAGGTTGTTTAGATAAGTCAGTTATATGAAAATCGAGTCCATAAGGATCTGCACTTATCCAGAACAAAAGATTGAACTGAAATTAGAAGCTGCAGTGAAATCGAGTATACTAATTTCACTTCTTTTTGTGATGAACAGGACATATATCAAGAATTTTTTGCACCTATCACTTCATAACAAAATAGAGTGGTGGAAAGGAAAAATAGAGTGATTCAAGAAATGGCTCGAACTATGTTAAGCAACAAGAAAATGGCCCTACATTTTTGGGGAGAAGCTGTAAACACAACAAATCACATTTTGAATTGAGTAGTCCTAAGACCCTACACCAAACATACTCCTTATGGTTTGTGGAAAAATAAAAAAACCCACGGTAAAATACTTTAGAGTCTTTGGTAGCAAATGTTACATCTTAAGAGACCGAGAAAACACTTATGAATTTGAGAGCAAGAGTGATGAATGAGTGTTTATTGGTTATTCTTCAAATAGTAAGGCCTAAAGAGTTTACAACTTATGCACTAAATCTATTATGGAATTAATTAATGTGGTTGTGGATGACGTTTCAGCCAAGACTACTATGAGAGAACTTGAAACTATGAAGGAGTTGGTGCAAGCTAGTGAAGAGGACTCACAAGTGCAAGATGAAGAAGATCACATTGAAAAAACACCACAAAATTCACAAGTCAAAGAACCCTCTTCAAGAGTTATTCAAAATCATCCAAAGGAGAATATGCTTGGTGAGCTAGATGAAGGTATGAGACTTAGAAAAACAGTACTAAATCAGGTTTCTTTTGTGTGTTATTTGTCACAGGTTGAACCCAAGAAAGTTGAGGAAGCATTGAAAGATGAAAGTTGGGTCAATGCCATGCATGAAGAACTCCATCAATTCACTAGAAATGATGTATAGGAGTTTTTCCCTAGACTAGAAAATTACAACATCATTGGGACTAAATGGATCTTCAAAAACAAGTCCAATGAGCATGGAAATGATGTGAAAATAAAGCAAGGCTGGTTGCACAAGGATACACTCAAGTAGAAGGAATCGATTTTGATGAAACATTTGCCCCCGTAGCTCGTCTGGAATCTGTCCGCATTCTCCTTGCATTTGCTTTTCATCTAGACTTCAAATTATATCAAATGGATGTCAAGAGTGACTTCCTAAATGGTCTACTACAAGAAGAGGTATATGTTAAATAACCTAAAGGGTTTATTAATCACCTCTATCCTGAATATGTGTACAGCTTAAATAAGGCCCTTTATGGATTGAAACAAGCACCTCGTGCTTGGTATGAAAGATTAACAGCCTATTTGCTTGATCATGGTTTCATTAGAGGACAAGCTGATAGAACTCTTTTCATAAGAAGATCATGGTTTCATTAGACAAACGGGTTGTTTGTCTGGTCAAGTAAGAAAGTCAATACAAAGGTTTTGTAATTGAGAACTTATTTGTAATTTGATTTTCAAATAATAAAATTGTCTTTTCTGGGTTTGGCTACCCTTTAGGGTTTTACCTTTGAGGAGTTCTTTAAAGGGTTTCTTTTCGTAACCAATCGTTGTGTTATGCAAATATAGTTATTTAATTCAAGGACTTTGATTACTTAAACAATCACAAGATTGAGAACTAACCAAATTGTTCAAGTGAATTGGTACGTTATTTTGTGCTTACACAAGGGTACATTGGGAACTTCAAAGAAGAGTTTGAATGGAAAACTGCTATTGCTGCGAAGATTTAGTGTCAGGTGTCAACATCCCTTCAGAAGAGTCCCTCACGACAGAGTCCCTCCGTTAGCAAAATCTTACTGCAATACAAACTAATTTCAGATTATTTATTTAAGGGATCCGATTGGATAAGATGATTAAAGATTTTGGCTTGGAGATATTAGAGAGTATATTCCGAGTACTTATGTGTGAGAAGATTCTCTTGAGAATTTTCTAGTTATTTTTATCTCTTCAAGTGTCATTGTGCTCCATGTTGGAAATTGAGTAATCGTAATTCAGTCACTGAAGGTTCAGGAGAAAAGCCAATATTTGAAGATCGTTAGAAGTTCTAGCTGCTATTGCAGTAGAGTCAAACATGTTGTTTGTCGTGTCAATTGACAAAGGTTTTGTAATTGAGACTTGCTTGTAATTGATTATCAAATAATAAAATTAACTTTTCTGGGTTTCGCTGCCCCATGGGGTTTTACTTTTAAAGATTTCTTTAAAGGGTTTCCATTCGTTACCAAAATTGGTGTTAAAAAATTTATTTTCTTTATGTTATTGCTTTATTATTAAATAATCGCGTGATTGATGACTAACGAATTTTTTGAGTGAATTGGTATATAGTACCGTTACTATACTGGGACATTTGGGTAATCTTAATTGGCATTAGAGCGTGGTTCACTCATCCGAGTGTGATCCGTGCCCCTGTAGATCATAACGTCATCGTTGATAGCCTCGCCACACTTTGATGGGGAAAACTATGCGTATTGGAAAGTTCATATGAGAGCTTCCTCAAGTTGTTGGATGAATGTGTGTGGTATGGAGTTGAACGAGGATGGACTAAACTAGAGACAACTCTTGATACTTGGACCAGAGATGATATTAACAACTGTAACTAGAATAGCAAAGGACTTAATGTTATATTCATGGCTGTATCTCCTGAAGAATTTAAAAGAATTTTCATGTGTGAGGTTGCTAATGAAGCATGAGATATTTTGGAGGTTAAACATGAAGGGACAAGAATTGTAAAAATTCAAAATTACAATTGCTAACCTCAAAACTTGAAGAGATTAAGATGCTAGAAGATGAGAGTTTTAATGATTTCTATGCTAAACTTAACGATATTGTAAATTTCTGGTTTAATCTCAGAGAAAAGGTGGAAGACTCTAGAGTTGTGAAGAAGATTTTAAGGTCCCTGCCTGAAAGATTTAATCCAAAGGTGACTGCCATTCAGGAAAGTAAGGATTTGGATGCTAGCAAGGTTGAAGAACTGGTCGATTCTTTACAAATATATGAGTCATCACTTCCTCAAACAAGAAAATGTAAGTCTATTGCTTCAAAAATTGTGAAAGATGATCGAGAAGATTTTTCTGATAAAGAAAATCTAAACGATGAGGATATAACTCTCATTGCAAGGAAATTAAGAAAATAAAGCTAGTGGAAAGCAAAAACGAGGTAAGAAATTTCTTGCTAAGAAGAAAGATTCTGACAAATGGAATAAAGAAAAATCTTAGGAAAAAGACAAAGTGAAGTGCCATGAATGTTGAGGATATGGTTACATAAGATTTGAATGCCCAAACTTTAAGAAATAAAAGGGAAAATCACTAAATGTCACACTGAGTGATAGTTTAGAATCTGAAACTTCTAGTTCATCGTCTGATGTTGAAAATTATTTTATGGCTTTTTCCACTGTTGTTGGTGATTTTCCTGAAATTGTGCTATCAAAATCTGAGAGTGAATATGAAAGCAGTGGCTTGGATATAACTCTTGTTGATGCTGACCATGAGCTGAGTATATAGGAAGCTTATAATGATTTATGTGAAGAAGTGGTCAAGCTAAAAAAACTTAATAAGAAGCTGTACAACAAACTTACAGCCGTGAAGAATGAGAAGAATAATCTTTCGGAAGCATTGAAAATTTCTAAAGTTGAAATATCGAGGTTGAAGGCTCAAAAGGATGCACTAGAAAGAGAACTTAAGAATTCTCAAGAGTGCTAACAAAAATATGCAACTTAGAAATTGGATGAGATGTTGAGCTTTCAAAAGTTTAGTTGTGATCGTACTGGACTGGTGTACACAACTTCCCAAGGCAAAGGACCTCTAGCTCGTCTGGAATCTGTACACAAAGGGTATTGTCTTTGTTAAAGGAAGCCAAGTTGTGGATGCTCCAAATGAAGTTGTGTCAAAATCAAATCACTCTAAAAAGTCTCATGAAAGACCAACCTCAAAGAAGCTAAATCGAGGTAAGTTTGAAAATAAGTTTGCTCCTATTTGTCATCATTATCGTATTTCTAGCCATATAAGGCCATATTGCTTTAATTTGAGCAAAGTGCAGAAATATGGAGATGAAAGAAAATCAAAAAAGAAGGGAAAGACTCTAGAAAATTAGGTTGAAGAGTTAAGTCATCAAATAACCTCCATAAGTCACAAGTTTGGTGAACTATCAGAATTTTGTCTTCACAACAAAAAAAATATCATACAAAATGGTGTTGATGAAAAGAATATGTCAGAACTCAAAGAAAAATGGTTGGTCAAAGAGGATGTGGTATGTCTAGTTGCTCACACAACCTTTAAATCGATGGATAATTATCTTTGGTACCTGGACAACGCATGCTCAAGACATATGTCTGCAGACAAGGCCTTATTCAAGAAGATTGAATAGACTAGTGGAGGCACCATGACCTTTGGAGATGGTAGCAATTCCATTGTTGAAGGGAAATAGAGTATTGAAATACCTAAACTACTTATTCTTCATAATGTTTTATTTGTTAGTGGCCTTAAAGCTAAGTTGCTTAGCATTAGCCAATTTTGTGATGATGATCTCTCTGTGCAATTTTTAAAGGATGAGTGCTATTTTCAAAGGATGAGTGTAATGGATTCTAAAGGGCATTTGAACATTAGACAATTGCTATGGAGTGTCCTCAACATCAAATTTGAGTTGTCATAGAGTTTTATTGTATGAAGCCGAGCTGTGGCATCAACGACTTCACCATATCAACTTTAGAGACTTGTCAAAAATTTCAAAAAGGGAAGTTGTTGCTGGGTTGCCTAAGTCTCTTAAAGCCAAGAAGATGGTTTGTGGATCATGCCAAGAGGGAAAACAAACAAGAGCTCAGCACAAGAAAGTTTTTGATATTCTCACCTCTCGGCCACTTGAGCTGCTTCACATGGATTTGATGGGTCCAACACAAACCGAAAGCCTAGGCTGAAAGAATTACATTATGGTTGTTGTGGATGATTTTTCCAAATTTAAATGGACTATCATTTTAAGAGAAAAATTCGAAGCATTTGACCTTACCAAGAATTAGAGAAGGATCTTTCTATCTCTAGAATTAGTAGTGATCACAGTAAAGAATTTGAGAATACTAATTTTTCCTCTTTTTGTGATGAACGAGCATTCATCAAGAATTCCACCACTCCATTTTGTTGTGGAGTGGTGGAAAGGAAAAAAAAGATCTATTCAAGAAATGGCACGAACCATGTTGAGAAGCAAAAGATAGCTTTATATTTCTGGGGAGAAGTTGTGAATACGGCGAGTCACATTTTGAATAGAGTTTGTCTAAGGCCCGACACCAAACATACTCCTTATGGTTTGTGGAAGAATAGAAAGCCCACTATCAAGTATTTCAGATTTTTCGACAGCAAATGCTACATCTTGCGAGATCGTGAAAACTTACATAAGGTTGATAGCAAGACTGATGGAGTGTTCATTGGATATTCTTCAAATAGCAAGGCGTATAGAGTCGACAACCTGCAGGCAAAAACAATCATGGAATTTGTCAATGTAGTTGTAGATGATGTTTTAGCTGAGACTACCAAAAGAGAACTTAAAAACTTGAAAGAGATAGTTCAAGCTGTTGAAGAGGATTCACAAGAGCAAAATGATGAAGACCACATGGAGCAAACATCTCAAAACTCTCCTCCTCCATAGGACCAAAAACCTTCTTCAAGGGTTACTCACAACCATCCAAGAGAGAATATTCTTGATTAGCTAGATGAAGGTACAAGACTTAGAAAAAGAGTTCTAAATCAAGTTTCTTTTATGTATTATTTGTCATAGGTTGAACCCAAGAAAGTTGAGGAAGCTTTGAATGATGAAAGTTAGGTTAATGTCATACATGAAGAATTCCATCAATTCACAAGGAACGATGTGTGGGAGTTAGTTCTTAGACCTAAAAATTACAACATTATTGAAACCAAGTGGATCTTCAAGAACAAGTTCGGTGAGCATGGCACCATTGTGAGAAACAAAGCAAGGCTAGTTGCACAAGGCTACACACAAGTGGATGGGATGGATTTTGATGAAAATTTTGTCCCGAGTTGCTCGTCTAGAATCTGTTTGCATACTTCTTGCCATTGCTTGCCATTTAAATTTCAAGTCATATTAAATGGATGTCAAGAGTGCATTTTTGAATGGACTTCTAGAAGAAGAGGTATATGTTAAACAATCCAAAGGCTTCATTAATCACCTCTACCCTAATCATGTTTACAGGTTAAAGAAAGCACTCTATGGATTGAAACAAGCACCTTGTACTTGGTATGAAAGATTGACAACTTACTTACTCGAACATGGTTTCACTAGAGGACAAGCTGATAGGACTCTTTGCATCAGGAAATCAGGTAAACAACTACTCATTGCTCAAATTTATGTTGATGATATTGTGTTTGGAGCAACACTTGATTCTCTTTCAAATGATGTTACTAGTGAAATGAAATCTGAGTTTGAAATGAGCATGATTGGTGAGTTAACTTTCTTCTTTCTGCATCCAAGTAAAACAAACTAAAGAAGGAATTTTTATCTCACAATCTAAGTATGCTAGAGCGCTTGTTAAGAAGTTTGGGATGGAAGGAAAGAGTCATGCTCATACTCCTATGAGCATGATAAGTGTGATTTTTGTGTGATTTTTATTACTCTTTTATTTCTGAAAATTGTTAGTTTTCATTTAATTCTATTGATTTTATTTTATTTCTATATATTTTTCTTTATTTTCTTGGATTTGAAGGAATGAGAAGATTTAGTGCAAAAGGAGGTCATTTTGATACAAAAGTAGAGATTACGGATCCAGACAGAAGAGAGCCGATGAGAGTTGGGCAAGGAGCCTTGTCCCATGGGCAGCAAAGAGATTTCTCTCACCCAAAGGTGAGGAGACTCGCAACTAGAAGGCGCGAAGACTTGGCCACAAGGCTCTGGGCGACTAGATTCGGCGACTAGTCTAAACGACCAACTTAAAAGACCAACCTAAACGACATATTGGGCAACAACAAGACAAAAGGCGATCAACTTTACTGCTTGGTAGGTTGGCGAGAGAGTTCTATCATCCCGATCAGGAGTCTTCCCACTTAGTAGGCGGGGAGACCAGTTATATTCAGATCACACGGTATGTACCCGGTGGGATAATTCCTCCCGACCGGGATCAATCTGCTGCTGACCACTAAATCCGAGTTTTGCAATCAATCTATTGGTGACCAAATCCACCAAAGTTCCGCAATTCAAGCCGCATATCACTGAATCTTCCATTTTAGATAATCCTATTATTTTTGGAATAATTTCTTTTATGTTAACATTTATCTTTAAAAACTATTTTCCATATTTTAAAGCTAGATTGTAGCCGTATTTATCTTGTTTCCAGATTTAAATTTTGACATCTATTTAATCTCAACTTGTGGGATGAATAGGGGTTCAAGAGTCTAAATCTGGAGTTTTTGAGTTTTAGAGAGTCTGAGTTTAGGTTTCGATAGTTCAGAGTTTATTATTTGAGTTTCTTTCAAGGAGGCAGATCTGAGGGAGCAGAGGCGAGAGCCGCAAGCTTCATCAACTGACTCCAAAGAAGAACACCAGTTTCAGTGTTTTTCTTTTTAATTTTATTATGAACTAATTTTATTTTCTAGAGCTTTGATATAGCCTAGCATTGAACACACGATTTATATTCTAAGTTATTTTATTTTCAATATTTTCATGCTTGAGTGTTTATTCCTTATTCTTAATGCTTGCAATTTTCTAGCTAACTATTGTTCGATCTATTGAATTGCAATGAGACCGAGAGGTGATTTGTGATTAAAGCTTTAGGATTAAGCACCATTAGTTGAACGAAAGTAGAGATACTTTGCCGCGATTAGTGTGATTTTCAAGATAAATCCAAAGAACTTAATGAGTCTCCACTTAGTTAAATTCACATAGATATATGAAGTTATTAGTTGGAGATATTTTTCATATTGTTTGAGAGAAAATATTGAATAGTTAAAGGATTTTTATCATCAACTTGGGATAATTGGAATTCTATAACAAGGAAGAATAAATTGTGTGAGATTTGTTAGGTGAAATCAAACGCTCTAGATCTATTCTCATTATCTTTAAAATCTTAATTTTAATGTTCTTTTCTTCAGTTTCATTTAGATAATCCATTCTTAAAATTTCGGTTTTCCAAATAGTAATTAATTTAGTCAGTTTCAATACTCAATAGCATAATTTTTTCCTGTGGGTTTGATATCCTTTTTCTTTAAAACACTTTACTACTTGTTACGATTCTGTGCACTTGCAGAGATATTTTCATACGAACAAGTTTTTGGCGCTGTTGCTGGGGATTAGTTATTTGTTATTGATATTGATACTAGCTAGATTTTTACTACTTTAGATTTTATTTTATTTTATTTTAAAAAAATTTGGTTTAAATTAGATCTCAGTTTGGTTTTTCTTTTTAGGAATCAAAAGTGCATGCCCCGATCTAAATCATTAGAGCATACACCTTTCGATCATGAGATTGAAAGAATCTTACGTCGGATCAATAAAGAGAAAAAGAAAGAAGTTGCCGCATCCAAATTTAATATGGCCAACCAGGAGCACAAGGCGTTAAGAGACTATGCTATGCCCTATGTCAATGGGGCGACATCTAGTATAAGGTGGCCAGCTATACAAGCCAATAACTTCGAGATCAAGTCGTTCATCATTCAAATGATTCAACAAACTGTCCAGTTTGGGGGCTGTCACAAGAGGATCCTAATGTCCATATTGCAAATTTCTTAGAAATTTGTGATACTTTTAAACACAATGGAGTGACGGATGATGTGATCCAATTGAGACTTTTTCCTTTCTCACTTAGGGAAAAAGCAAAAACTTGGTTGAACTCTTTTCCGCTCGACATCATCACCACTTGGGAGGAGTTGGTACAAAAATTCTTAGCAAAAATATTTCCCTCCGGCCAAGATAGCGAAGTTAAGGAATGATATCGCTACCTTCACCCAATTTAAGGGTGAATCATTATATGAGGCATGGGAGAGGTACAAGGATGTATTGCGCAAATGTCCACATCATGACCTCCCAGCCTGGCTTCAAGTATAGACATTTTACAATGGTTTGGGACCCACAAATCTATCTATGGTTGATGCAGCCGCAGGAGGAGCATTAATGAGTAAGACCCCTGAAGCCGCATTTGAATTTCTGGAAGAGTTGGTGTCTAACAACTATCAGTGGGCCACAGAGAGAGCAATGCCAAAGAAGGTGGCCATCGTCATTGAGCTTGACTCTATATCCACAATTGCGGCCCAGTTGGGAAATATATCCAAACAACTAGGTACAATGAACGTTAATGCTATTCAAACTAATGTTGTTTGTGATCATTGTGCAGGAAATCATTCAAGTGTAGATTGACAAGTGGGGAATCCTTTTGCCTAACCGAGTTATGAACAAACCTATTAGATGTCAAATTTCCAACGTCAAAACAATCCTTATTCAAACACGTTCAATCTCGGATGGAGAAATCACCCTAACTTTTTATGGAAAAATAACCAAGTGCCGGCTAGACCACCTCAACAGTTTCCATAGCAAGAGAAGAAGCTGACACTTGAAGATATGCTTATGCAGTACATGCAAAAGAATGATATGGTGATCCAAAACAACTCGGCTTCAATCCGCAAATCTTGAGGCACAAATCGGTTAGCTCTCAAACACGCTTATCGAGAGGACAACAACACTATGACCAATCCGAAGGAACATGTCAAAGCCATAACATTGAGAAGTGGGCAGACATATGACCAGCCTCAAACAGTAAATATCAAGCAAGATGCAGAAGCTACTGAAAATGTAGAGTTCGAGTAGGAGGAGAAGCTACCAAAAATGTAGAGTTCGAGTAGGAGGAAATCGAGTCTGAGGTGAAAGAAGCAGAGCATGATGCGACCGACCAGCAAGCGGAGAAGACTAAAGAGAATAAATGGGTTGCAAAACCCAAGAAATCCAGGGAGTTTATTTTTGAAACTTATTCTCCTTCAATTTATGATCCATCAATTCCTTTTCCGCAAAGATTAAGAAAAAAATAAGATTGATAATCAATTTTCTAAATTTCTAAGTATATTTAAGCAACTGCATACTAATATTCCTCTCATTGAAGCTTTAGAGCAAATGCCTAATTATGCAGAATTTTTGAAAGATATATTATCAAACAAGAGGAAATTGGAGGAGCATGAGATTGTAATGCTGACCGAGGAGAGTAGTGCAATTTCACAAAAGAAGCTGCCACCTAAGTTGAATGATCCGGAGAGTTTCACGATACCTTGCATGATAGAAAATTCATATTTGATAAGTTTTATGTGACTTAGAAGCAAGTGTTAATCTAATATCACTCTCTGTTTTTAGGAAACTAGGTCTTGGAGAAGCAAACCTGACTACCATCTCTCTACAGTTGGTGGACATATCTATTCAATACCTGAGAGGACTCATTGAGGACATACTGGTGAAAGTTGATAAGTTCATCTTCCCGGCCGACTTGTACTCGATATGGAGGAGGACGAGGAGATTCCTTTGATACTGGGCCGACCTTTCATTGCGATGGGGAGAGCCTTAATTGATGTCTAGCAATGGAAACTCATTTTGAGGGTCGGCAAGGAGCAGGTCACTTTTGACGTATTTAAATTTATGGAATTCCCTATCGAGGTACATTCTTGTTTTCAAATAAGCAACCGAGATGTGGTCATGGCCGACGAGACTTATGGTGCTAAATTTCCAAAGCTACCACTTGAGGTATGTCTTACTCACTCTACATCTATTGACCGAAGAGGAAGAGGTTACAGAGTGTGATACTCTTTCAATAAAACCGAAAGTGGAAGAGGTAAACTCATCTTAGCCGACATTTCCAAGTAAGGAACCACACAAGCCTGAACTCAATCTGCTTCCATCAAATTTAAGGTACGCTTTCTTAGGCCAGAACTCCACTTTTCCAATTATTATTAACAGTTCTTTGAGTGATGCAGAGGAAGAGAAGTTGTTGAGGAGGAGATGAAGAGCATATTATTTTTGGGAGGAACCTTTTCTATACCGGCACCATGTGGACCACATAATCAGGAGATGTGTGCATGAGGAAGAGATGGAGAGCATAATCAGACACTGCCACTCATTGGAAGCGGGCGGCCACTTTGGTGGAGCAAAAACAATAGCGAAAGTTTTACAATGCGGCTTTTATTGGCCGACTATTTTTAAAGACTTTTTTAATTTTGTTAATTTATGTGGTCATTGCCAAAGGGTTGGCAACATTTCTAGGAAACATGAGATGCCTTTAAACAATATTTTAGTGATTGAATTATTTCATGTTTTGGGTATAGATTTCATGGGTCCTTTTCCATCCTCATATTCTAATAAATTTATTTTCGTTGTTGTAGATTATGTCTCCAAATGGGTGGAATCGGTCGCCTTACCAACCAATGATGCGGGGGTCGTAATGAATTTCCTGTGGAATAACATCTTTTCCCAATTTGGCACTCCGAGGGCCATAATCAGTGATGGTGGGAAGCATTTTTGCAATCGCCAATTTGAAGCACTACTGACTAAGTATGGAGTTACCCATCACGTGGCGACACCATACCATCCTCAATCGAGCGGCCAGGTCGAGGTGTCTGATCGGGAGCTGAAGTGCATACTGGAGAAGACCGTGAGTATCTCTCGGACAAACTGGGCGAGAAGGTTAGATGATGCACTATGGGCCCATCAGACAACATTCAAAACATCGATCGGGATGTCACCTTATCGGCTCGTTTATGGAAAAGCCTGCCTAAATGGGTGGAAGCGGTCACCTTACCGACCAATGATGCGAGGGTCGTAGTTAATTTCCCGAAGAAGAACATCTTTTCCCGATTCGGCACTCCAAGGGGCATAATTAGTGATGGCGGGAAGCATTTTTGCAATTTCCAATTTGAAGAGCTACTGACTAAGTATAGAGTTACCCATCACGTGGCAACACCATACCATTCTCAAATGAGCAGTTAGGTCGAGGTGTCTAATCTGGAGCTGAAGTGCAAACTGGAGAAGACCGTGTGTGTCTCTCGGACAGACTGGGCGAGAAGGTTAGATGATGTGCTATGGCTCTATCGGACAACATTCAAAACATCGATCGGGATGTCACCTTATCGGCTTGTTTATGGAAAAGCCTGCCATCTACTCGTGGAGCTAGAACACAGAGCCTATTGGGCGACGAGAACACTAAACTTTGATTTATAAATGGTTGGCGAGAAGAGAATACTGCAGATTTGTAACATACCAGTTTCGACTATAGGGTATATAAGTAATTATTTTCCTAGTAAGCTTTTATTTAGATTTAAATTATTATGACTATATTTTTATTAGAATTAATATTTTAATTTATCTCTATATATATTTTCTATTATAGTTGTTATTTAAAATTTGATAGAGTTTCATTTCAATGAGGTTTCCTACGTTGTATCAGATTTCAAATTCTAGAATTTATTCGAAATTTAAAGTTTTCTTTTTTCCCTCTAGTCAGCCTAATCCACCTCAAGATTTACCTCTGTTACTCACTTAAAAACTCGTAGCCGTACGTCTCTCAGCTCCTAATGAAAGACCAAGTCTCACATCAAAACCCTACTTTAAATCCCCTTTCCTCTTCACAGTTTTCTTCCCATCGGCAAACCCACACAATCAAACCAGAGTTGAACATTTAAACAGAGAAAACCCACTTACCCAATAGCCACCTGTGAGGCGCCGAAACCCTCTCTGACCACCATAGAAGCCGCCGACCCATAGCCCCCGTCGAGCCACTCCTTTTTCCGGTAAGGTCTCGGCAGCCACCAGCTTAGTCTCTCTCTCTTTTGTTTCGGTTTACAATAGTTTCTCTCTCTAACTCTCTCTTTCTCTCTCACTCGGTGTCGCACCACCTCAGAGAAACCCCAATAGTGCTACCTTCACTTCCAGCCACCCAGAGCTGCCATCTAGCCCTTCCCCGTCGTGCACCTCCATCTCGGTGAGCCCCTGTTCTCCCTCGCATAGCACTTGGTTTCTCTCGCACAAGCAATGCTGCCTTGGTTGATCTATGTGTTTTAATCACAGAGCACTGTAGGCAATCGGGCTCTTGGGCCTTACGTATGATGGGCTTAGTTGTTAAGTTGTGTTTTAAAATATAAATTTGGGCTTAGTTTTAATCTGTTTGATGCTTTAAATCAGATGGGCTTAGCTGTTAGCTTATGTTTTAAAGAGTGTTTTGGGCCTTGTTTTAATCTAATGGGCAGTCTCTTTGTGGGCTAAGTTGAGGTTAATTAGACATATACTATGTTAAAACTTGTAATTTAAATTGGGCCGAGTTTATGATGTTTCAAGCATATTTTAGTGATTTTATTAGACTTAATACTTCAAGAGGAGTCATATTTTATTTATAAATATATATATTAGTCTAATGTTTATTTTATAAGAAAATGTTTAAAGAATTTAAATTAGATTTTAAAGTAGATTATTGAGCTTAATATTTTAGTTAAGATTTCTTTTATCTATTTAATAGAATTTTAATAAAAATTATTATAGATACTTTAAATAAGAAAATTAAGAAATATGTTAAGAGTATTTTAAATGATATTAATATTTATTAGATTTCTTATAAGATTGAATAATTATGTTAAGAAAGGAAAAACTATTTTAAAAAATTAAGTTTATGACTTATTTAGAATAGCTCAAGTGTTTTACTAAATTATAATATGTTATTAGTATTTTAAATAATTTAAAATATCAAGATTTATTGATTTTAGTGTTAAACAAAATAATTGTAGATTATCTTTTAGAATTTCAAATTTAGTTAAGTAAGATATAGTATTTATTTATTTCCAACAATTTAGTGATAGTTAATTATTTGTATATAGGTCTCAAGTTACGAAGTTTTATTCAAGAAAAAACGCAACGAGGTAAGTAATTTGATCACAAATTAGGATCATCACAAATCAGCTTATATAAAAGTATTATTCAAGCCAGTTCATTGATAGCCAATTTTTATGTATCACTCATGTCATGTGCAAGCATGTCATCTAGCATAGCACATGATCATGTCATTCCGCATCATGTTTAGATTCAGAAATTATATTTATATATGTATTATGTCATGCATTTCATGTGTATAAGACACATAAGCTATCTTAAGTTCAAGTGTAAGATAAGTTCAGATCAGTTAATAAGATGTCCATTTAGATGCATGGTACTAATGCAGTTCAGTTCAGGGTGGTGTGCAAGCCACGAACTCAGTCATGGTCCACCATAGTATGTTAGAATACTATCAGCAGTTTCCCTTGCTGCAGCGGGATGTGGGACTGGTGCACAACCTTATACACAGGGTTAAGTGTGTTGGCCAGTCAGATAAACCAGTCAGATAAATCAGATAAACCAGTCAGATAAATCAGTCAGTTAGCTCAGCATAATCAGTCATATATAGCATGAGCATTAGCATGATCAGTCATGAATTTATTTATTTTAAGTTCTCAGCATGAAAGTTCTTATGAAAATCTTATGTTTATTACGTTTACGTTGTGATGGATTTCTTACTGAGTCATCGACTCATTTTAGTTTATTTTCATGTTTTTAACCACCCAGGTGAAGATGATGATTACGAGCAGGCAAGCCAGGAGTAGAAGGAGCATTTTTTTATGTTTTATTTTTAGTTCAGACTTTCTAAAATAAAACATGTCTTTTATGACATGAAGTTATTCAGTTTATTCATTTAATGTTTTTGGAAGACAATTTTATTAGACCTTTTTATTTCATAATAAATTGCAGTTTATTTTTTATTTTTAATTATAAAATTAGAGAATCTTTTGCCGGGATTTTTTCATAAAAAATTACGTGACACACCTAGCCTACGGGAAGGGGGTGTTACAAGATCAATGAGATGGATGAGTTCTGCAATGATGCTTATGAGAATGCTCGGATTTACAAAGATAAAACTAAAAGATGGCACGATAAGCATATTCTGCGAAGGGAATTCAAATTCGGGCAGAAAGTTCTATTATTTAACTCAAGACTTCAACTCTTCCAGGGAAAGTTGCGCTCTCGGTGGTCGGGACCGTTTGTGGTGACCCGTGTGTTTCCCTATAGGGCGGTTGAAGTCCATCACAAGACAAAATGCATATTTAAAAGTAAATGGTCAGAGATTAAAACCCTATGTGGATGGCGACTTTAACTCGGAAAAGTGTTCCATCGATCTCGCCAGTGATAAATGATGAAAGGATAATGTCTAGCTATAGACTTTAAATAAAGCGCTTTTGGGAGGCAACCCAAGTTATTTTATTTTATTAATTTTTACTTTTGCTTAATATTATTCCTTTTCTTTCATCTTGCAGGAACAAAGAGGCGAGGAGATCTCCAAGGAGTACACGGCTGCCCTTTCAAGAAAAATATTCAATTGGCAGAACTGGAAAAACAATCAGGGGAGCATCTTTTACCTTCTCTCATTTTTTGCTTTAGTTTTTCTTCCTTTTTCCTATTGAGGACAATGTGATATTTAAGTTTGGGGGGAAAGGATATTATTTTATTTATCTAAAATAATAATAATAATAATAATGATAAAAACAGTATGGTTTGATGAATAAAAAGCCTATGATAAGAATATGATTGAAATTGATTATAATTTTTAGGGAAAATTCTCATTGCTTAAGTCTAGTTGTTAATTCTTTACTTGATCTTTCTTAATTTGATATTTTCTATGTTCAATGAATGCTTCTTATGATCATTAATTGTTTTGAGTACCTAACGAAATTTTATGTGAATTTGTATGGTCTCAACTTACTCTAGAACTTGTTTGATTACACTCGAGGTGAAATCCTAGATAGAATATTACTGGAGAAATGATTAAGGCATTATTTGGACCGATTGAGCCATTCGAGCTTACCCATTTATTATCTTTATCCCTAGCCACCTCTTTGAGCTTTATTGAATTATATTTTGGCATTATATATTTTTTCTTCTTGTAAACCTCATATTCCCTATCCTATTTTAAGCTTAAACACTAATTTCCTTATCTTTCAAGAGAACTAAGTTTACACAAAGTCACAGACTCACAATAGCATGAAAGGCAAGAGAGGTAGAAGGTCTGCAAGTAAAGTTAATTATAGCAATATTATCAAAATCATAAGTTTGGGAGTTAAGAAAAGTCAACTCGTCTACTGTGTGGCCAACAAGAAATGGCTGACGAGAATCATCCACAAAGGTAGTTGAAAAGGTATGGAATATTTCCATGATGAAAACAAAAAATCCGATCTGCCGAATAGAGGAGTAAAGAGAGAGATACTTGAAAGTGCAATAAAGAAAGGTATGTTGAGAGCTCTACAATGATTGAGAAGAGGTGTTAGAAGTGAGAATGCTCTATTTATTTTATTGATGTTCAAACTTAAGTTCTCTTACTTTGTTTGAATCTTACCTTTTCTTTGTAGCCCTCACCATTATCTTCCATTATAAGCTTAATAAAGACATATTGATCCTTGATGATAGTTTCTGTTTCACATTAGTGGAGAGTGATTTGAAAAGCAAGCCTATAGAGTGTTTAGAGATCCATTATTTATTTACTTGTTTGCATAAACCTATCCAGGGAGCTAATGATGAAGTGAGAATGATGGGTATGCATGAATGTGGGGATGAATAATGCGATGGAATTGAGTTTTGAATTAACTTTTGGACTTGATTGATCTTGAATAATTCATTTAAATTATAGACTTTAGACAATCTTTGAGGTAATAAATTTTATGAACCAAACCAATGCTTGTTTTAATTGTCTTTTTTTTTCTTCTTTGCTTGAGGGCGAGCAAAACTAAAGTTTGGGGGTATTTAATAAGTGTATTTTTGTGTATTTTTATTACTCTTATATTTATGAAAAGTGTCAGTTTTCCTTTAATTCTATTGATTTTAGTTTATTTCGATATATTTTTCTTTATTTTCTAGGATTTGAAATAATAAGAAGATTTAGTGCAAAAGGAGGGCATTTTGATACAAAAGTAGAGACTATGGATCCAGACTGAAGAGAGTTAATGAGATTTGGACGAGGAGCCTTGTCCAGTGGGCAACAAAGAGATTTCTTTCGTCCAAAGGTGAGGAGACTCGCGACCAGAACGCTCGAAGACTTGGTGACAATGCTCTGGGCGACTAGATTCGGCGACTAGTCTAAACGACCAACTTAAAAGACCAACCTAAACGATATCTAGACAAAGACGAGCAGCTTTATTGCTAGGTAGGTTGGCGAAAGGAATCTATCGTCCCAATCGGGAGCTTTTCCACTCGATAGGTGGGGAGACCAATTATATTCAGTGCACACGGCATCTACCCGGTGGGATAATTCCTCTAGACCGGGATCAATCTCCTGCTGACCACCAAATCTGAGTTCCAAGTTCCACAATCAATCTATTGGTGACCAAATCCTTTCGAGCTCCGCAATTCAAGTCACATATCACTGAATCTTCCATTTTAGATAATCCCGTTATTTTTGGGATAATTTCTTTTATATTAACATTTATCTTTAGAAACTATTTTCCAGATCTTTTGGCTATATTGTAGCCACATTTATCTTATTTCTAGATTTAAATTTCGATATCTATTTAATCTCGACTTGTGCGATGAAGAGTCTGAGTCCGAGTATGAAGTTTTTGAGTTTTAGAGAGTCTGAGTTTAGGTTTCGATAGTTCAGAGTTTATTATTTGAGCTTTTTTCAAGGAGGCAGATCTGGGGGAGCAAAGGCGAGAGCCGCATGCTTCATCAACTGACTCCAACGATGAACACCAGTTTTATTGTTTTTCTTTTAATTTCATTATGAACTAATTTTATTTTCTAGAGTTTTGATGTAGCCTAGCATTGAACACACGATTTATATTCTAAATTATTTTATTTTCAATATTTCTATGCTTTAGTGTTTATTCCTTGTTCTTAATGCTTGCAATTTTCTAGCTAACTATTGTTTGATCTATTGAATCGCAATGAGTTTGAGAGGTGATATGTGGTTAAAGCTCTAGAATTAAGCGCCATTAGTTGAGCGAAAGTAAAGATACTTTACCGCGATTAGTGTGATTTTCAAGAAAAATCTAAAGAATTTAATGAGTCTCCAATTAGTTAAATTCACATAGAGATATGGAGTTATTAGTTTGAGATATTTTTAGTATTGTTCGAGAGAAAATATTAAATAGTTAAGGGATTTTCATCATCAACTTGGGATAATTGAAATTCTATAACAAGGTAGAATAAATTTTGTGGGATTTGCTAGGTGAAATCAAACACTCTAGATCTATTCTTATTATCTTTAAAATCTTAATTTTAATGTTCTTTTCTTCAGTTTAATTTAGATAATCCATTCTTGAAATTTCGATTTTTCAAATAGTAATTAATTTAGTCAATTTCAATACTTAATAGCATAATTATTCCCTGTGGGTTCGATATCATTTTTCTTTAAAACACTTTACTACTTGTTACGATTCTGTACACTTGCAGAGATATTTTCATGTGAACAGAGCACTTTGGTAAAATTCAGCACAGATTCTACAGCTAAAAGTGTTGACCCTACTCTTTATAGAAGCATGATAGGAAGTCTACTTTACATTATAGCTACTAGACTCGATATAGCTTTTAGTGTTGGTGTGTGTGCTAGGTTTCATGCCAATCCTAAGAAATCCTATCTCACAGCAATAAAAAGAATAATTAAATATCTAAGTGCAACTATTGACTATGAGATTTGGTATTCTAAGGACACTAACTTGACACTAGTTGGCTATTTGGATGCGGATTGGGCTGTGAATGCTAATGATATAAAGAGTACTTCTAGAGGGTGTTTCTATGTAAGTGACAATCTTTTAGCTTAGATGAGCAAAAAGTAAAATTCAATTTCCTTGTCTACAGCTAAAGCCGAGTATATAGCATTAGGAAGTTATTGCACACATTTGCTATGGATGAAAAAGATGCTTGAAGACTATGAGTTCTCTCAAGATACTATGACTATTTATTGTGATAATTCTAGTGCTATTAGTATCTCAAAGAATCCTATTCAGCATTCTAGGAACAAGCACATAGATATTAGACATCATTTCATTAGAGACTTGACCGAGTCTAAAATAGTGTCTTTGGGTCATGTTTCCACTGAGCATCAACTGGCTGACTTGTTTACTAAACCTTTAGATGGCTTAAGGTTTGAGTTTTTAAGGAAAGCCATCGGTTTGTGTGAGAGGCACACTACACACTTATATTTAATTTTCTGCACATAATTAGTTTAGGACATGCATTTTACATATTTTATTTATGTTTTTTTTTTTTCTGTTTTTTAGTTTAAATCATCTTATATTTTGTTCTATTTTGTCTCTTAGTTATTTTTTTTTTAGTTGAACAAAGTTCATACTTGGTGTGCCAAGTCTTGAGCACTTAGGTTCTCACACAATCTATTCCTTGAGCTAAAGCATCCCTCTATTTTCTTCAGTCAACTTTGTGTATGTTAATCTTATGGTTTATCTTGACATAGTCAAATTATAATTCACTGTGAGGAATTTACTTTCACATTCTTTATTATTATGTTCCATAATTGTTTAGAGGTGCTCACTAAAGGGGGAGTCTATGCCTTCAATTAACTAATACTGGTTGAACCTAGTACTAAAGTAAGAGATCTCCCCTTGCCGGACATAAAGGTTTGACCCATATAGAAAATTTGGTGTTTATTCATTGAGGAAAAAGGCAAACACCCTACACGGATATTTTATTTATTTATTTAAGAGAGGGCAGTCACCTGTTCAATAGTGACCTCCTCCCGAATTTATTAATAAAGCCCTAACTTATGGTGGAGGAAAACTGTGGAAAAATTGTTGTTCTAATGGCAGTCACCCTACATGGATATGTTCCTTAAGTTCTTATAGAAAATATTGTTGTTCTAATCATTGCGGAAAAATGTGAGTAATAAAAATGGACATATCAAGGGTTGTGCAACCTTGTGTTTAGAGGAGATACTCTTTCAAGTATCTAGGCCCTAGCATAAAGTTTGACTTTTAAGGTGAAAGACAATCTCTTAGGAGTATCTATGAAAAGAAATAAAAAGGGAATGAAATATATATATATGTATGATTCCTTGAAGTAAGTATTCTCACTCACACAGTCGCATGAACTTTGTTATTGGTGAACTTATGAGGTGTAGACAACCATTGTGATTTTTGCAAATGAGAGAGTGCATTTTATTTTTTATTTGTGTGAGAGACTCAATGCCTAGACATGTGATGCACTTAGGCATGTTACTTGACTCAATTGATGCTAATTTTTTTTGTTATTTTAAATTTTCATTTTCATTTTTTTGGTCTATTGAGTTTGTTGATATATATATATATTTAGAATTTCTTTAGCATTCTGGTGGCATGAGTCTGGAAGGTGTGTTTTTAGAATAGAGGTTTTAAGTCCTAGTGGGACTCTAAGCCATGGGCTCGCACATGGCACAGGAAGTCACTTAGTGACGTAAGTGGTGTAGAGTTTTGATAGACACTCACCCCCCGCCCCCACCATCCCGATACTTTCTCTCATCACATCTCCATTCTTCACGCCTCTCTCACTTTTCGTACCCTAGCCGAATACTACTTTCTACACCACTAGTGTTCTAGAGCACTTAGGTTCTTAGAAATCGCACAGACCTTCTCATCTCTTGGATTTCCTGTCACGATAAGTCCTCTCCTTATCTATCTCCTCTTCCTTTCTAGTTCTAGGGCTCGGCCCACACTTAGTTTGGGGATTGTTGGTATTTGGTTTGATTTGTGATTTGAGGCTTGGATTTTTTATGTTTGGGATGTGAAGAAGTGTAGTCTCTGAAGTGGGTTAGCTTTGTTAATGTATTTAGGATGGATTTTGGTGGGTTACGACATTATACATTTCGGTTTTCATGAGTTGCCCACCAAGTGTTTGATTTTTTGTCTCAACCAAATTGTTTCATTCATTTGTTCGTGATTTTACATGCATTCATGCTCATACATCAGTTTGATTTAATGCATGAAAAGTCGAGACACGAAGGGATTTTTCATCATGTTTATCTTTTGTCTTCATGTTGGCAGATCTAAGGTTGATTTTTATCATTCTAATACTAACAGAAAGTATGTGCTTTCTCATATCTATTTAATTATATAAAAGTCGGGTTTCAACTATCTTACATGTCATTCATACCAGATAAATCGGACATCTATTTAAAATAACCATATAAACTCTCCAACGTCAATCGTCAAACTCAATACAAAAGGAAGGGTGGTACCATAATTCCATCTCCTCATCCCCCTATATATATTTCCCTCACCACGTTTCCCAATCTTAACGAAACTCCTAAGGCTATAGCAATAATCTCCGTCTCTCATTCTCTCTCTTCCGCTTTTGTTTCTAGCCTTAGAATTCTAGGGTTCCGTTCTCATTCCAAAGCACCGAAACTTTGGTATGTTTGGCTTTTCTCAGACTTTTATTTGGCTAGATCTTATATTTTTGTGCCGTATGTTTCTTCGAGACTTGGTGTTTTCATTCTGTTATTGATTTGAACTCCTTTCGATACCTAAGTTTTGATCGGGATTTCGGGAGAAGAGGGGTTCCGGAGGAGTATATACCTATTGTTTACAATCTTTATATTATTGTAAGTATTCCATTCTTGATTTGTTCTATGTCAGGAGAACTAAATGGATATACTGTTTAGGATTGAATATTTTTGTCATTTTATTTTACTATACGATTTGAGTTAAATTTTTGGTTATGGAAGAAAAAAATAAGTGGTTCTAGTTCCACCATTTCCAATTTTGCTTTCAAGTTGATAGTAGTTCCCAGACTTTGAATAACCAAACGTCAATCGGTGGAAAAGATTTAGGCTTGGTTTGGATAGTGAAAGTGTTTGAGAATGTTTGTGAATAGTAATAAAAAGTAGGTGACAAGTAATAATAAAGTAGAAAATAGTAGTGAGAGTGTTTGAGAGTACCTCAAAGTACTTCGCCACCCAAACTAGGCCTTAAAGCACCACTTAGACTTCAATCGGTGCAAAAAAAAAAAAAAAATTAAGAGCACTGCTTAGACGAATATGATTTTGAGGACTCCAGTTTGGCATAATTATATGCAAAGAACCAAACCTCAATCAGTGTAAAAGATTTAGAGCACTGCTTAGATGTCAATCAGTGCAAAAAAAAATTAAGAGCACCGCTTAGACGAATTTGATTTTGAAGACTATAGTTCAACATAATTATATGCAATAGATTTAGAACACCGCTTAGACGTCAATCGGTGCAAAAAAATTTAAGAGCACCGCTTAGACTAATATGATTTTGAGTACTACAGTTTGGCATAATTATACATGTGTCAACTCTCTTGCGTGGCATTCATACTAGAAAAATAAAAAATGGATTTTATATGGCATCGAGTGATATGGCACCAAGTGAGTGATAAATAAGCAACAGAATGCTGGTTCATAAAATAGAATTAATCATGCTTAAATCGAATCCTTTGTAGTTTATTACTGTAATCTAATTATAAATCAATACTTAGTAATATATTTTAACTGCCATAAAATATAAGTGTCATTCACATAAAAACAGAGTCCAAACTAAAACAAATTCACGTGAAATCAAGCCCAATTCTATTGGTACGTGGGTTATGTTTTACTGGAAAGGCTGGATGTCATTTTTGTAATAATTTTAACTCTACATCTGTCTCACAGAAAAGCTAGAAGTAAATCTCAATCTTGAAAAGGATAAAATTTTTTTTTTTTGAAAAAAAAAAAAGGTTGTAACATAATTTAGCCACTAAGATTTAAGAAGCAAATACGACCTGCTTATAGAGGGAGACTATGGTATTGACAAAAGCAAATCTGACTTGCTTTTATGCTTTACAGAGGGAGGCTATAGGGAAAATAACATAATTTGATTTAACAGTTAAATTGCATTTGATATGGCACCGATTGAAAAAATAACCATCTAAAAGCAGAGTTCCAAAACTTATTGTATCAAGGTAATTTTACAGAACAAATTCCATGTATATATTCATTTGCACAAAACAAATTCCATGTATATATTCATGTGTATATTCAATTTTGTTTTTATAAAGATACTGATCTCATTAATCATAATAGCCACTTACATCCACTCTATAGGAAACGAGTGGTATAATGACAACATTTCTTTGGTTACTACAGTTAGAATACATGATGGACATAGTTCAAGGTCATACAAATCCTCTGGACAGTTAAGTGCATCCTTTGCTAGGTGGTGAGCTGCCATATTAGCATCTCGGTATGCATGTGATACAGACCAAGAAGCATATGAGTTAAGTATTCTCTTTGCATCTTCTACAAGGCAGCCACCCAAACTCCAGTTCATAGATTGCTGTTTGAGTAATCCACCACTTGCTTTGAGTCCCCCTCCAGACAGAATTGTGTTAGGCCAAGCTCTTTGCAGAAAACTACAGCCAATACTAGACCATAACCTTCAGCATCAAAAGATACACCTTTAAGGGTTCTGTTTGCACGCAGGCTTCCAATGACCATGCCATGATGATCTCTTATGAGGACTTCTACTCCAATTCTCCCTTCCTTGAACTTAATTGCCGCGTCCCAGTTAACCTTGTGAGATCCCACCTTGGGTATATATTCATTTGAACATCTATATTTTAATTGTAGTTTATTTCAAGAAACTACTGTAGACATCGATTTCGACATCAACTCAAATAGAAAGGAAGAGAATCATAAATCTCAGGTTACATCCTAGAGGAGAAAAATCCAGAAAAAAAATAGTAGATTGATATAATATTTTCAAATATACAATCGTGTCTCATATTTTACATTATTTTAAATTGAACAATCATATACATTTTAAATATTGTAAATTGACCATGAATTATTTATTGGTAAAGTGAACTCTTTTATATATGCATGCTCCATTTTATATATATTTGATTATATATGCATGCTCCATTTTATATATATTTGACATAAATTTTTAATAGCTGTGGTAGTGATTATGTATAATGAATATCTAAATATAGATCTATAAAATCCAACATAAATAACGGTCTGTGCATTGTGAGGGTTATAGGCTCGTGAGTTTTAAAGAGTGTGCTAAGTGGAAGAAATGTACCAAGGCTCCCTCATCTGAGAATTCCTCGAGTGGGGAAGAACCTCGAATGAGGGCAGCACATGCTGGATGTAAAACCCAAGCCCAGAACAGTTCTCACCAAAGGAGCATTACGGCGTTGTTTTCAGGTAAGGCTTTAAGCCTTTGTTTTCCTTTCTTTTTTTTCTTTTCCTCCGACGGTTTCTTCCTCCCTCCCTCTCTGATTTTCAGTTTTTGCTTGTTTCGAATCTCACTCCCACTTTTTTATCAACTTCTCAACCGCATCTCTTTTTTCTTCACTTTCAGAAATTTCACTCTCATCAGAATCTCTCTCTCTCCCTCATCAGTTTCTCAACCTCGCCCCCAAAGCCCATGGTCCCAAACCATATCGCAACGCCACTGCCGCGAACCACCAAGCACTGAAGCCCAGCCTTCTGCCAACCAGCTGCCTCCCAACACCTAACCAGACCACTGCTGGAAGCCACCAGTCGTACCTGGTTGCAGCAAGATGGGACACCCCCCACAGGTCAGCACCTCTGTGTCCTCAAACGAAAACCACCCCACGGACTTGCACCAACCAGCCACTGCCTTGTACACACCACCACCTTGCAAGCCTCCCGCTTTCCCTCGGTTCCAGCCACCACTTCACGACGGGAGCTCTACATTGCCCCCACCCTTCATCGTGAAACCTAAGCCACCATTGCACGCTAAGAGGCCTCTATTTTCACTTGCCAAAAATAGAGCACGCTTTCCTTCGAACCTTGCCTCCATGCAAGCCACCTAGTCACTTGCCGTTCGTTCACCGTAGCCCAGCCGTGAACCCATAAGTGGAGCCACCGTAGATCACGAAGCAAGACTCCATGGTCGGACTGCAGCCCCCGTTGCATTGTCCGTAACTCCCTCTCCCTCTTTCTCTCGGGCTCCATCTCTCTCTCTCTCACTCTCACTCTCATTCACTTTCTCTCTTTCTCAGTGCCCTGCCGCCACACCTAGTTGCCTGCTGTCGACATCCACCTAGTGCCACTCCAATTCGTTGTCGCGAGTTTCCCTCACAGTGAGCTTGGTTCCATCGCACGGTAGTGTTATGCTTTATTCCCAGAAATCTACCCAATGATGTTTCCCTAAAATATTCATATTATTATGCAGGTTCTATCTTGGGTCATTGTCTATATATCATACTTATTTTGTGAAGGCTGTGTTTTAATATAAGATCGTATAAAGAAAATAAATGAAGATTTAAATTATATTATGTTAATTTTAATCCCTTGTCTTATAGCATTTGGAAAGCATGTTGAAGAAATTGTTTTAAGTATAATTATATTACTTTCAATAGTAAATAAAAAGATTTTTAATTTTATTAAATGAGTTTTCCGCTTGTTACATTATTTGAATTTGATATAAGTATATTATTAAGTTGTAAATTAGAAGTATTTAATCTGTTTTTAAACACTAAGCTGATTATATGATACAAGTCCTTGATGGTTTTTAAATTAGGTATGGTTCAGAATATTTTATGAATTACTATTGTTTAAGAAATTTATGAATCTCCTACTACATTATATGTTGGCATTATTAAATTATCATTTTAATAATTGTTTATAGAGATATGAATTTTAAATATGATTAAATAAATCTAAGTTGTTTTGCCATATTTGATAATATTATATTATGATAAGTTAAGATTATTTTTAGTGATAATGGTATTCATTAGATTTATGATAACTGGATACTTATCAAAGCTATTTTGCGTAGTATGAATTAAAGTAGAAGGACAGTTTTAGCAGTCATTTTAGAAGTTTAGTAACGTTTAGTATTCCGTATAGGTGACGATTGGTATTCTTTCAGCACGATTGTGGAAAGATTTAGAAAATCTAAAAAAATCCAAATAAGCGAGATTCCTATGCTAGGTTTTACACGAATTGTTTAGACTGAGGTTGACTTTTTGAAAATTTATGCATGTTTTGTTATGAAAAGAGAACTTGGGAAAAACAACCTCGGTCGTTTATTTGCATTACTCATGAAATCTGTGTGAAAAAGAGAAAATGTTTCTGACATGCATTGTGTAGACATGAGTTTTATTTTGTCATGCTATCTCTGAAATGTGAAAAAGAGCGACATTGAAAATCTGAAAATTTGTGCATTGATTAGAAAGATGCTCTAACTTTTGTTTTCAGTATGTGAAAATGATCTGAATATGTTTTGATACTCTGTTTTGTTTTGATATGGTATCTGAAAATCTTTGGCATGGTGTATTGAATTTGTATTTGACTCTGTCTCCGCTCTACTTTGTTTGGGTTGGTACCAACTTCTATGTCTCTGAGTGCACCCACTTTGGAAACAAAGTGATTTTTATGTGGTCTTTACTGTGTACACACTTGGGGCTCCGAGAGTAATAAGGAAAAGATTTCACCTCTATCTCTGCCCGGTTTGGCCACTAGGGATAGCACAACCCTACCACGGGGGTGAAACATGGTCTCTGCTCTGTTAGATGCTTTGTTTTGATGTGATGGTGATGCTCAGGTTATGTTATGCAAAAGTACTCTGGGTTTTATGTGTCTTAAAACCATCGCTTTATTACGTTTGAAAACATGTTTTGTTCTGCATGATAACTCTAGAAAATATTTTGTTCTAAATACTGTATTTTGTAAATGCTCATGTTTGTATGCTAGTATATGTCCTCTGCTTATTGAGTTGTTGATAACTCACTCTTTATCTCCACAACATTTTTCAGATATTTTGAATACTTCAACGGAGGTACAAGAATAGGAAGCATGGGTAAGGCTTTGTGAGCATAGTCTATTAAATAAAAAGAGGGTACTTGTTATTGGAGAATTTTATTGAATAGTTTCGTTTTTCTTTGTTGACTTAGTACTTTAGGAAGTTGGCATTTTTTTTGAGACTTTGTCTTATCCTTAGTTATTTATTTGGAGTAGATGGTTTAAAGTAATGAGGTTTATGAGTAAATGAGTAATTGGAATTTATATTTGTATAGTGAGATATGATTTTAAGTGTTAAGAGGTAACTCTCCGACCCATCTGGGACAGGGGCGTTACACTGGAGACACTTCAGCCCCTTTTCCTGAGACTTCATGGCCTGGACCATGATTTGAGCTTTTCACTTCACCTGAACCTGAAGCAGCTTATAGAAATATATTCTCCCTCAGGCCAGTGCTAGGTGAGTGAGAAGTGAGTGTACATGATTTTCCTACGACTGAATATGAGATCATTCGTCATATCTTTGTTGAGTGACATTGGGAAAAACTAACCCACCCCTCACCCATTCCGTGTGTTGAGGTTGTGCACGAGTTTTACTCAAATGTCACCCATTTCAATCTATATGATCACAACATCACCTTTATTGTTAGGGGAACCCACATAGAGATTTTCCTGGCCATTATTAGGGATTTGTATGAGTTGCTTGAAGTGGATGCACCATTGTACCCATACAAAGGCATGGGGGCACCAACAAAGATTGCCATGTGTAACCTCTTTGTTGGACCTCAAGGTCCGAAATGGAACTAAAGTTGATCGCCTTCCACTTAATGTCATGCTCTCTCAATTTAGACTTTTAGCCAAAATAGTATTGTCCAATCTCTGACCCATTAGTTGTCACACTGAACTTCCTCTTGAATGTGCTTACTTTATGTATGCTTTGGCCACTGGTGTCTTTATTGATTATCCTCGGCATGTTAATGACATTATTCATCGTTCTCATGTGGAAAAGGAACTTAACTTGCCATTTGGGAGTTTAATCACAAAATTGGCCATAAAGGCCAAGGTCCCTTTTAGGGACAATGGGCTTACCATGAAGATGACTGGGTCTATTTCAGCCATAACTGTGGTTAAGTCTGAGACTGTGTTGACAAAGAAGAGACCCCACACCACTGAATCAACCTCCTCTCCTCCAGAGCCATCTGTCCCCATCTCCCAAGTATTGGAATAGGTTAATCTTCTCTCCCAAAAGATTGACAACTTTGCACCAAAATGGGAGGCCAGCCAGTCAAAGCTAGAGCAACAAGTTGCTGCAGTACGTTGTGATTGCGTACAAACAAATGATAGATTGGTTCAACTTTCCATGGATGTGTAGTAAGTAATGAGAGCATTATGGATTCAGATGTGGAGTAGGCACCCCTTGACAGATCGTTGACAAAAAGGGGGAGTGCAAGTGAGGGAGAGTGCAGCAGCAGAGGGGGAGCAAGAGCAATAGCAATAGATTATCGAATGTTTTATTTTCCTTGCATGTTTTGATTTAGTTTGGTTTGTTAAACATGTTTTGATGGTCACTAGAACATTAGTAGACTTAGATTATTTCTAACTCTGTGATGTTGTTGAAACTAATTTTAGTCAATGTTCTATGTCAATATCTTTGGTCCATGAATATTGTTTTGGATTTTGTACTCGGGTTCTTGGTCTGTTGTTTGTGATTTTGATAGGTTTATCTTACATTCATCAAGTTGGTTTTGTCACTAATCCACCAAAGAGGGAGATTGTAGATGCAAGAGTTTGGCTAGGACTAGGTGACCAAGACAATAGAGTTTATCTTCTCTTTGATTTTGTAATTTGGATGAATGTAAAATACTTTGACTTTATCTATAACTATTTTGGGTTTATCTAGAGGTTATTAGGAAGTATTTTAGATAAGTCAAGAGTGTGAAAATCGAGTTCCAAGGATTCTGTAATTATCCAGAGAAGAGTTTGAATGAGAAACTGCTATTGTTGTGAAGATTTAGTGCTCGGTGTTAGCATCCCGTTAGAAGAGTCCCTCACGACAGAGTCACTTCATCGCTCTGATTGGATAAGATGATTAGAGATTTCGGCTTGGAGATATTGGAGAATATATTCCGAGTACTTATGTGTGAATTTTCTAGTTATTTTTATCTCTTCAAGTGAGATTGTGCTCCATGTTGGAGATTGAGTGGTCGGATTTAGCCACTGGAGTTCGAGGAGAAAAACCAATATTTGAAAATAGTCAAAGGTTCTGGCTGCTACTGCAGTAAAGGCAAACGTGTCATTTGTCGTGTCAAGTAAGAGAATCAATTGATAAAAGTTTTGTAATTGAGACTAGCTTGTACTTGATTTTCAAATAATAAAATTGACTTTTCTAGATTTGGCTGCCCTGTAGGGTTTTACCTTTAAAGAGTTCTTTAAAAGTTTCTCTTCGTTACCAAGATTAGTGTTAAGAAATTTACTTTATGTTATTGCTTTATTATAAAATGATCGCGTGGTTGACAACTAACCAATTGGTTGAGTGAATTGATATATATTTCCGTTACCATACAGGGACATTTGGGTAATTTCAGGACGGAACTGCATACTTTTGTCTTTAGATAACTTCAATTTGATAAATGTGATCGCTCTTTGCCATAATCACGGGATATATAGAAAACGTAACGAGATGCGTTCATATTTTAATAAGATGATCATCAATGTAGGGCAACAAAATTAAGTTAATGTATATATAGTACTTTATGAGCTTTCTTACCATGCATATGCGAAATACAGGCCCACCACAAACAAATTGGTCCCTGGGTTATTAATATTACTTGGCATGCATCATGCACTTAATTTGTAGAGTGATTACATCTCTTTCTAGGCAATACACACACACACACACCATATATTGCAACGTCATGCTGTCACTCTTAGTACCCACAATTAATTCGAAATTAAACTCCATTCAGCAATGGAAAAATATTGATAGAAGTCACTGTTTGCAGCATCCATTTTGCACACACCATGTGGCTTCATCCAGACCGTCCATTTCTTAAAGTGAGGAAAAAATGAGAGGAGGAGAAGAAGCCACATAGTGAGTGCAAAGTGTGCACTCACAATAGTGGCTTCTCTCTAGCATTACTCTTCAGCAATATTACATGATATCACCCAACATTACCAATTCGGAAACTCCGATCCATTCAGCAACTTTTAGTACTTTGGGAATTAAGGTTTGGAAATAATAATCTCATAGACAACAAGAGAAAATTAATATCCATAAAGATAGCTAAGATAAATCTTAATTTGTAGGTAGCTTGATGGACACTGTGTAACAGCATACTAGAAATTCACTGGTGTAATTTCTATTGAATTTAAGGAACCTCGTAAAACCCTATAAGTTTTTACGAATCGACCAATCACACAGGTTTTAGTCTGTCAACATAGTCAGTGTTATCACACACTATGGTGCTAGAAATATGAGTTTAATTATTTGAGATAGTTAGAAGTGTCAGAATGCGTTATGGTCTACACCATTAGACTCAGTTGATTATTTAGGATTTTATGGCACAATAACTCATTGTCATAATTTTGGACGTAATGCCTGTTCGAAACTGCGAAATTATTTTTAGGGGCACTTCGGGGTTGAAGTTTGTAAACGATTTTCACTGTAGGTTAATATGAATATTTAGGATTTTTCAATACTAAGTTTATTATGCATTTTTTTGGAGTGAATAGTAACTTCGATAAGCGCACCAAGTGTTGTATTTTCAAAATCACATTGTGGAATGTCCAAATTAGGTTAGAAAAGTTTTATTTGGACACTTGGCAAGATCTTAGCCACACAGTGAATAGTATTAGACACTTTGCACCATGAGGAACCATTAGATGGATTTGTGAAGGAAATCAAGGTGTGAGATCATGCCAACGTACCTAAGCAAAACTTTGTTTCATCTGATCAACCAATTTGTGCTAAACCAAAGAGGGGTTCAATCCTAGTAAAACCCTAAATGGTTGGAATCCAATTGAAACCCCAAAAGTTTGGTTGAAACCGAAACCCTAAATGGTTTCCCAAACCCTAAAGTTGGCCTCCAAACCCTTTTTAATCCGATTTCTAGCATTGTGTTGAATTACTTGATTGAATCACTTCCACATGCTATTAATTAATCAAATCTTTGTTATGACATCATTATCAGACCTTTTAAACCCTGAAAATTTGATTGGGCCAAGAAAAATTAGATTTGGACTTGATAGCATCCCAAACCCCATTTAAACATCAAATTGAAACCCACTTGGTTGTGGCACACCAAGGCATAACTTCTTGAAGAAGTTTCCTCCCCCACATGGAAGGCCATCCATTTCCTTTGGCTGCACCCAATAGTGCCTTGATGTAAAGGAGAAATCTACCTCATCAACCACCATACCTCACAGTTGCTGCAGGCAGTCCTTGCCCCTCACTATTCTCCACTTTATGTCACATAGCCACCTCCAATCAAGGGTCATTCAAGCCCATAACTCTCCCTCCAGAAGTCTAAAGTCGTGCAAGACACATTTCATTCCCTTTTATCACTTCTTCACTCCGTTCTTATAGAGAAACTCGAAGGAGCTCTCTCGAGCAAATTTCTGGGTCTTTTTGTGTGGAGATTTGCTACCCTTTGTAGGCATTTTCGCACAATTACTCCTTCATAAAAGTTGTTTGTATTTGCATGTAGTTTCTTTGGATATCTTATTAGTCACATTCCATGCTCATTTGATTGGTCAAAAGTATTTTTAACCATGGAAAGGTCATTCTGGGCGTGAAACTGGAGAGTATATTATGTTTTGGAATTTTTGACCAAGCTAATGGACATATCTTGGTCCGAAAATTTAATGGAGTATTGTTAGCATGTGTTTATGAATGTTCATTGAGGTTTTATTGCATGACTAAAGCTTTTGATGATAGATTTCCTTAGATCTAGAAACTTGGAAACTGGAAGTGGAAATACAGTTTTTGTTTTGAGAAAGTTTGAATAATATGTAGTTTAATCTTACTCCAAATGCTTTGATATTTTTATGTGATGCTCATAAGCCTCTTATATACATGTTAGGATGTTATTTTGAAGATATTTAGTATTATTTTTAAAGATATGATTTTTCTATGCAAGAGGATTTCGGTTTGGCCTAAGATTTGATGTTTTTGTGTTAGATCCATGTTTTGTTGAGTTTTAGCCATGTGATTTTAAGTTTGATGGTTGGATATTCTTTATGACACATTTTTAAACCATGTTATGTTTTAGTTTGAAGATCACATGTCTTTAAGTCATGGATCAAGAGATTGATCAAAGTTAGTTGAGAGAAAAGTTTCTGTTTTTGGACTAAGTGTACAACCAAAAACGCCAAGTGTTATTTTGTGAATTTTGGTGACTTTTGTTTGATCATTTAAAGCATGGTTGATCTTAGGATGATATTATAAATATGTTAGAAGTAATATTTGATTTTTTGTAATTCTTGGAGATGTTTTGAATAAGATCAAAACTTGTGATTCAAGAGTTTGTTTTTAGTTAAAAAGTTTGGATCTTTTTACTAAAAAGTTTTGGGTTGATGATTAGTAAGTTCTTGTTGGATGTTTTCAGTATGTTCTGAAACTTAGGATAGGAAGATCTTTGTTGTAAAAATTTGGTTTGATCATGAGTTTTGAAATTAGAAGAAGTGCGACAAAAATCAAGGGAAAAATCCTATGGATGTTTCGGCTATAGTGTATTTTTTATAGTTGTGTTTTGTTTTCAATTTTTCTTAGTTGATATTTGAGTTTAGGACAAAATTTACATGAGGAATGTAAATTTTAGAAATGTTTGGAGTTACGATGTGAAATCCTTAACTTAGGGGTAAAATGGTAATTTTCTCACATGTAGAGGGTAAAATGGTATTTTTACTCTAAGTTAGCTTTTTTTCATGCTTTTAATTGTTAGTTATTAAATTTCTAATTTTTAGAATCACTATTTTCAGTTCCTCATGTTTTGCAATTTATTCTCGTAGAACGCGACGATCAAGGTAAGTTAGCTCTTAACTTACTATCAGTTTACTATGTATGTGTGATGGGTAAGGAAACTACAGTTTATATTCGTATGTTGTTATATATGCCATGCCATACCATGTCATTACATGTGTATCTGTTACATAATCTATTCTGTCACGTATTGCTATAAGTTGCGAGTATGTCATGTTACGTTATGCCATCTGTTGCATGTATGTGATGTCACATAATATTTACTGTTACATATATTCCATGTCACGTAATATTAACTATTACATGCTATGCCATATTATGAAATGTTGTCTGTCACATATTATGTCAAGCTATAAAATATTTTCTATCAAGTACGTCATGTCTTTCGACTTACGTTCATGTACGTCTTCGTACAGTTAAGTTATTATTCAGTTTATGGTTATTGTTAAATCATGGTAACCCCATGAGATAAGAATACACAATCATGGTAACCATATGAGATAAGAATACATTATTATGGTAACCCCATGAGATAAGATTACATAATCATGGTAACTCCATGAGATAAGACTACTCTACCCCATGGTGACCCCATGAGACAAGAATATGTTTCAAGTTCACATTTATGTCATATTATGTTCAGGTTGATGTTATGTTCAAGTTCATGCTCATGTTATGTATGTTCACATTCATGCTATATTTCAAGTCCATGTTATGTTTCAAGTTCACGTTCATGCTATGTTGCTAGTACATGTTATGTTTTAAGTTCACGTAGATGTTATGTCACGTCAAGCTAAGTTTCAGTTTCAGTTCAAGTTTATGTCATTTATGCTATGCTATATGTCAAGTTATGCTATGCTTATTTACGACTTTGATTATGCATTCATGTTTCTATTGCCATGCATGCACCATTAACCTGTATGGAAGTTTTCTGTTAACTTGCTGAGATTTGTAATCAAATTTCATCTTGGTAGTCCCAACCACTATTTCCCTCGAATGGTAGCTGATGTGTCAGGATTAGAGCAGGGAGCAGACATTGGTAGACTAGAGGAGGTGGACTAGATGCCATAGACGCAACGTAGAGCTTGCAGCCTCCATAGTTAGGTCTTTCAATAGTATTTTGGTATCGTTAGTCGAGTTACGTGAGTTAGTCAATAAACTAGCCCAATAGTGTATTTTGGCAATATAATTATGGAGCCAGGTCTCCGTTGTTTTGAGATTACAATCTTCTAAGACCCATACTGTAATCGTGGATGTTTATTTTGTTAAGTATGTATGGATCATGTTTTAATTATTTGGGATATTATAAGTTTGGTGCATAGTATTGCTCAAGAAAAGAAAAATTATCTGCTACGAATATTGCATAATGCTAGATACATGTTAGAAACATTGCATCTTATATGTCATGAACGGGAGCAGGTAACCTTGTGTTGCATATCCCGACGCTTCAGATGTTCGTCCGATCCCAAGAGAAATCTGGGGGCGTCACTGTAACACCCTGCTCCTTTCTTCTTCTGATGTAAGCAATCACGTCTGATGTGACAGCCCATTCCTCTTCTCTAGTGTCTAAGAGCCCCGTTATGCATGCCAAACCCTGATGGCGTGTTTTAAAAGATACTACGTGATTTCTAAAGCTAGTTTGTGTTTTAAAGTTATGTGTATTTTAAATGGAATATTCTCATCGTTATTTATCTAAGTAATATTTTAAATAACTAAATTATAATATCTTTGAAGAGCTCCAAATATATTATAATTGTGGGAATCATTTTATATAACTGATTCCAGTTATTTAAAATATTATGTGATCTAAATAATGATGGAATCTTTAATTAATTTAGTAGTTTTATTCCTTTAAATATTTTAAGTAAGACTTCATCATTTTATAAATGATGAGGGAATATTATTTTAAATAATATTTTATCTTAATTCCTTTCAATGCTTTTAATTAAATAAACGTTTACGCATTTTCAAATCAATATTTAAGGGTCATCGTAAACCATTTTATAGACCTCCAGATGTCGGGTTTTAGTATAAAACCCTAGCCCCTCTCTCTTTCTCCCTCACTTTTCCCTCCCCTCTCTCTCTCCTCCCTTTCCTTCTGCATATGACGTACACGAGCCCCTTCTCTATACCGAACGACTCCAGCTCCCAGCCTGGCGCAGCCGTGTGCTGGCGTGCCTCACCGCCCACACCACCGACTTCCTCTCCCTCCGGCGAGCTCCCCCGTACTGGCAGCTCTCTCGCACGCTCTCTCCTCTTCCTCCCTCAGTGCAAGCCCGAATGGGCTTAGTGCTCCATGCGCCGCCATGCGTCGTCCTTCGGCGCAACCACTCCCATGGTAGTCTCCCCTGCCACCGACCGACCCCTTCCAGCGAGCTCAGCTCCTCCCATGCAGCCACCTTCTCCCCCATGCACGAGCACAGAAAACCCATGTATGAGCTCACTGTGCAGCCCCTAGCGTCGCCGTACACGGCCACCATGGCCACCGGACACCACCACGAGACTCCTCAGGTCTCCCCCTTCCTCCCCTCATGAACCCATGGCCAGATGTCATCTTCTCCACCTCTCGATGTCTCCCTTTCCACCGCACGGGTTAAGCCCGATCCACCGCAGTGCGCCACCACCCACGGCAAGTGACCACCCACTCCGGCATCATCAGGCCACCACGAAGCTAACCCAACCTCCTATGGCCCCGATCTGCCACCTACAGCCCCACACTCTCTCTCACTCTCCCACGGCTTCTCCTCCCTCACAGTGCACGGCCAGCCACCACAAACCACCGTGCTGACCACCACCGAGCCTCCACGGCTCCACCAACAACCTCCCCTAGCCTAGCCCAAGCCTAAACCACCACTTTATGTGGTGGGTAATCACTGCAAGTGATGGACAATCACTGCGCGTGACTGACCGCCACTGCACACGGCAAGATCCGCCGTAATACGCTCCCTTTCTAGCACCATCAAGGCCACCCTAGGCCCTTCCAAGACCACACCTAGTTATCCAAATGCCTAAACAGTCATTGTACGCGGTGTAGCCACCCCGTACATTCCTTCGGCGTCATCGATGTAACGGTCAACAAGCGACGCACGGGTTATCCCATCGACGGTATAAATCTCTATCCCTCGCTATTTATATTAGATGTTAGATGCTAGCTAGTTGACTAGGTTGTGGACTGTGCTGCTAGTATTATAAGGTTCGCTGTGTAATGGTGATGTGACGTGCTGTGGTGAAGTGTTGGGCGTAGTTGGGAAGTGTGCTGTGTAGTGTTGTGGGCTGTGCTGTGAAGTGTGGTTGTAGTGTATGTGCAGTACTAGTGGCGTGGCGTAGTACCGTGTATGGAGTACACGTGGAGTGTACTCTATGGGGAGAGACGATGCAGTGTTTGGCATGTATGTCATCGCGGTGACGTGGCGTAGTGTTGTGTATGGAGTACATGTGAAGTGTACTCTATGGGGAGAGATAATGCACCGTATGGCTTGTATGCCATAGCAGTGATGTGGTGTAGTGCCGTGAATAGAGTACGCGAGGAGTGTACTCCATGTGGTGAGATGGTGCACTGTATGGCGTGTATGCCATAGCGGTGACGTGGCGAAGTGTCGTGAATGGAGTATACGTGGAGTGTACTCCATGTTGGAAAACGATGCACTGTACGGCATGTGTGCCGTATTGGTGATGTGACGGAGTGTTGTGAATGGAGTACATAAGGAGTGTACTCCATTGTAGTGGAGCGATGCACCGTACGGCATGTGTGCCGTATTGGTAATGTAGCGGAGTGTTGTGAATGGAGTATACGTAGAGTGTACTCTATGTGGTAGAGCGATGCACCATATGGCGTGTGTACCATAGTGGTGACGTGGCGTAGTGCCGTGAATGGAGTACATGTGGAATGTACTCCATGTGGTGAGACGATGCACCTTATCGTGTATGCCAAGCGGTGATGTGGCGTAGTACTGTGAAGGGAGTACACGTGGAGTATACTCTATGTGGTAGAGTGATGCACCATATGGTGTGTGTGCCGTAGTGGTGATGTGGCGTAGCATGTGTGAAGGGAGTATACGTGGAATGTACTCCATGAGGTGGAGCGATACACCATATGGCGTGTCGCGAAGATAAAGGTGATTGCGTAGTTGATGGGCGAAGAGCTTGATGTATGGTGTCGAGAACTGTGGAACAGTGTCCCGAAATGTGTGAGATGTGGCCTATAGTCCAAGGCGACTGGTGTTGCCATGTGATTGGCTTATGGCCGGTAATAAGTGCGAAGTGGCTAGGAAGTATCAGAGCAGTGCAGCGGAAGCATGATTGGGCAACGTCATGGAGTGATGTGGTCAATCGTGGAGTTTTGCTGTGAAGTATGGCTGTAGTCCAAGGCGACGGGTGTCGCCGTGTAATCGGCCTATAGTTGGGAGTAAGTGCGAAGTGGCTGAAAAGTATCGGAGTAGTGCAGCGGAAGCATGACTGAGCAACGTCACTAAGTGACGTGGTCGATTAAGAGGTTGTGCTTGCGATTGGTGAAGAGTTAACGAAAGAGTAATGTAGCGGGAACATGACGAGGTATCACGATGTGACGGGAGTACGTGAGGAATCGTACTTGTGATGAGTTGGAGATTGACGTATAGGTGACGCAGCGAAGTGTCAGGTGACGTAACAAGGTCACGATGTAGCTTGGGAATGGTCTCGAGTTATGTGGCATGACGTAAGGTGTTGTGGTTTATGTTGTGAAGTATGGCTTGTAGTCTAAGGCGATGAGTGTTGCCTTGTAGTGGACTTATGGCCAGGAGTATGTGCTAAGTGACTAAGAAGTATCAGAGTAGTGCAGCGGAAGCATGATTGGGTAACGTCATGAAGTGACGTGGTCAATCATGAAGCTGTGCTATGATGGGTTAGGATGTATGTTAGGTGACGTGACAGGGTCACGGTGTAGCTTGGGATTAGTCTCGAGCTATATGGCGTGACATAAGGTGTATTTATAGACAGAGTCCCATCGTGTTAAGTGTTGGGATGAACTGTCATAAGGTACGGCTAGCATGAAGGATCGTGCTTGCCGGGTTATGAGAAGGTTGGTAACGGAGTATGGCATTTGCCATACGAGCCTGTGACCAATGTATTAAATGATGGTCTTAAGGGATAAATAAGTAAGGTACGTGTGTTATCTGGTTAAATGCACATGCCGGACGGATTCACCATATGTAATGGGTAATCTGTCCTAAGTATGGTTACACGGCACTTAAGCCTCGGAGTGGCTTGGAACCGTGTAGTGCAGATGGATGGTCATGAGAAGTAGAGTGAGCTAAGATGCATGAAGGTGATGATGAAGGTATTGTCTAAGAATGGGATGCGTGACTTAGTCAGTTTAAGTCATGCGTCGGAACGTGGTTAACGAGGAGAATGAGACAGAAGTCTTAGTGTCTTAATCCTAAGGTGAATCATGAGTTCACCCTAGCGAGTAAGCACTCGAGGTAGAACGTAAGGTTGAAAGAAGTAGGGACCGTAATGGGTCTCCAAGGGTTTTGTCATAGTAAGGAACGTGAAATAGCACGAGATAGAATGATAGTGTTCTAAGTAAAGTATAGCTCTATTTCTAGTTCAGCTATTTACGCACTAGATAGAGAATAACGTTAAGGTTATGTATGAATGTAGGTGCCATCTGACACGTGCATGAATGGACTGCATGGTATGAAAGTAGCATGGAGTCCAGGTAAGTGTTACATTCATGCTCTTCTAGAGTGTTTTCTAAAGTATGTAAGAAAAAGAAAGATGAACGATTTTCTCCATGAAAGATGCTTTATGAAAGGACACGAAAGATGTTTTTAAAGAAAGCATGCTATGTATTGAAATGATAAGTATGTATGGCCCCTCCTTGGCAGCCCTTTTCTACGCACCCCAAAGTATTAATTGTATGCATGTGAATGGATGACTATAAGATGTATCTATTGTACGTATTTTCTAAAGAAAAGAAAGGAAGCCTCGAGGCCCTACCCTGAGCTTCAGACCTATGCTTTGATAGACGTGAAGAATGTGTTTTAAAACTGGTCCCTGAGAACTGATGTTAAAACGTCCCTACGAACTGATGCTTTAAATGACGCCACGAAAGATGATGTTTAAGCCCATGTTTTTAAACGACGTTTTTCCATGAATGAACTGTTAAACGAAAAGAAAAGATGATGCTCGTTTCTGCTCAAATATAAAGCAGAAATGAAATGAAATGAAAGCCTCAGCTCTTTAGAGCTGACATGAAATGAATGAATGAAAGTATGAATGTATGAAGATATGTAACGGCCATATGAAATGAATGAAAGGGGTACCCAACCAATGAATGAATAGGTAGATTGCAATGCCGGGCAGTAGTATCTGGTAGTGCACCCTAACGGAAAGGGATTCCAATCCGTGGCCACAGGAGAATCCATCGGCCCAAAAGGCCACTAATCCCAGCACACGGGGCGTAACGACGTGCATCGGCCTATGAAAGTGAAAGAAAAGTAAATGTATGAGTGCATTGCATTCTTCAAGAAATGAAGGTAGTGACGGGGGAACGTTTTACGGAAAGAAAAGCATGTTTAAAGATAAAAGCCCCCGTCCACTGATGTTTATAAAGGAAAGCATGTATGCATGTACGTATAATATGTATGAATGATGAATGCATGAATGAAAATCTACGTTGCTATATTTTAACGGTATGAAGTAACGTTTACTGAGTATTTGACTCATTTTAGTTTTTATGTGTGCTCCTCCCCCCACAGGAACTGAATGGGCAGTACGCTCAGGAGGGTCACGGCCAAAGGGAAAGAGCACGGAAGTTTAGGCATGAAGGTTTTAAATATATGAAAGGCCTTTTTATATTGAGATTTTTTATTTCCACTCCAAAACTCTTTTACTATCAAAGCCTATTTTATTTTATAACGTAGAGTCTTGCACCCTGGGAAGGACAGTAAAATGTTTTAAATCGGACGGTAATTCCCGTCGGCATTTTCTAAAATATTTTTGTAAAAAGTCCCACCTCAAGGACGGGCGTTACAGTCACACATTGCAACATTTATACGAATATACTTATTCATGAATAAGTGTAATTAGATTTCATTAATAAGGTAATTATGAAATCCTTGCTTTGAATCTCTGTTCAACACGATTCCAACCTTAGTCTTCCAATTTGTATCTATCTTTTATGCTAACTCTCATTGAAGGCTTTTTAAAAAAAAAAAAAAAAAAAAAAAATTGTGAAAGACATGAGTGTGGATCCAACCTTAGTGTTGCATGTTATTTTTTAACTGCATTAACCTATTAAAAGAGAGAATTATTCTAGTATTCATTACCCATGGCCAAATACGGGTATTCATATATTATTATAGTATTCTATAACATTACCAAAAGCAATAGGCATTATATATATAGTTTCAACTGCACCTCCACCTCTGTATCAAGTAAAGAGAGCAAAAAAGTTACTTGAACAACATAGTTCTCTACATTATTATTATTATTACATGACATTAATATTAAGCATATAGAAATTCAATTGATCTAATCAATTTATGCAAAACTATTGGTGGAGTAATTAATTATCGGCCATCATCCAATGGTTTCAACAGAAGGTTTCGAATTATGCTATCTTGTCCAATAGTTGCATTGGCAGAACCCACGCACATATCGATTCTGAAAGAGTGTGTGGGCGTACTGAGCAAGTAGACCATTTGTTCTTCAGTTTGATTATCCATTCCCCATGGATGCTTTTCCATACTTCTCAATCCCTCTAGCTTCATTGCCACTTCAGTCATAGAGGGCCTATCCTCCCCTCTTACCCTTAAGCACCTTGTTGCAAGACTAGCAACTTCCTTTAATACCTCAATATTACTGTCATTGACAATGTGATCCTCAAGAACTTGAAGTAGACGATCCTCATTAACTGCAGAAACAAAGTATATTGCTAGGTTTTTATAACTTTCAGGTCTAAAGGAAGAAATTGCCTTTTCACCTGTCAATAGCTCTGCCAACACGACCCCGAAGCTGTACACATCACTCTTTTCTGTTAGTTGACAAGTATGGAAGTACTCAGGGTCCAAGTACCCAAGAGTTCCTTGCACCAAAGTGGTTATTTGTGTTTGATCAAGAGCAACCAACCTTGAAGCTCCAAAGTCAGCCACTTTTGCCGTGTAGTTATCATCTAAAAGTATATTTGTACTTTTCACATCTCTATGTATAATTGGCATAGAAATTTCAGCATGTAGGTATGCAAGGGCTCTTGCTGTTTCTGCTGCTATCTTCATACGCTTTTCCCATGAAAGTGAAGATTCACGACTTTCATCATGGATATGGTCAGAAAGAGTCCCATTTGTGATGAATTCATAAACTAGTATGGGCACTTCTGTTTCAAGACAACAACCTAATAGCTTGACAACATTCCTATGGTTGACTTGGGTAAGCACAATCACCATATTTATGAATTGCTCTATTTGATTTTGATCACAAATTTTGAGCTTTTTAATTACAACCACTTTGTTATCGGGTAATAGGCCTTTGTAGACAGTTCCATACCCTCCTTTGCCAAGGACTTTACTCTCATCGTAGTTGTTGGTGGCCTTTTTAAGCTCGTCTGCGCTAAAGATCTTGGTTGTCTCCATAGACCTTCCACAATTGGAGATTTGTTTCTGTAACATTAAGCCACCATTCTGTTGGAAGAATTTTTCTAATTTGAGCCTCATCAGCTTCCTCCTTTTCAATCCCAAAAGTAATGAAGAACCTCCTAAGAGCAAGACTAAGAGACTTATGCTGATACCTGCACAAAATTAATGTACGAACGTTCAAACAGAATTTTGACCAAAGTTCAATTCTTCAACATGTTCTATATTAATTAGTGAATATATACCAATATAGATTGCGTAATTACACCTTCAATTATTTTGCCCGAGTCTAAGAGCCAAATTTTACACAATGTGTGCTAGCTGGGGCAGGTTATACCAACCCCCCTATCCCCATCATGCATGCTGGCAGCACCAACGTTTTAAAAGAGTTGATTATATAGCCCGGCCCCCTTTGAACATGATAGATCATTAATCAACTGCAAATATCATTTTTATTAATTTAATTAGGACATTCCTAACCGTTGCATGGAAGGGGTGGGCCGGGAGTTTGAACTCCCCATTTTCTTTTATTATCTAGTTTCTTTTTCTTATTCTTTTAATTTTCAGCATTTTTCTTTATTTTATTATATTTCTATTTTTAGATTTTTGTATTGAACAAATGTTTTATTTATTAATGTTTTTAGGGTTCAATTTTATTTCTTTTACTTAGAATTAAGGGAGTCCTTATTAAAAAAAAAAAGATTTGCAAACGCATATATGAAATTAGAAACTCAAGAATTAAAAGGATCATAAACATGATGAAAAATCTAAAGTACAACCACATGTTTACATCCTTGACCGGCCCTAAGACCTTGTTTGGTTACACAGATGAGATGAGATGAGATGAGATAAAAATTAAATAAAATACTGTTAGAATATAATTTTTTAACATAATTTTTATTTTGAGACTTGAAAAAGTTAAATTATTTATTATATTGTATGTGAAAGTTCATGAAATTTGTAATGATTATGTGAGATGAGATGCATGAAATGAGTCTTCTCAGTTCATCTTGCATGGTAACCAGACCAGGCCTAAAATTAACATAATGATAACTGGTTTAATTAATTAGCATATATGGTATATATAAGCACTATATATATAGAGATACTTACAGAGTGTAATAATGATAGTCCTAGAATTGCTTGGTTTAGGACTGCAACCTGTTCCTTCTCTCCACCCATCGCCTTCGTACCCGTTGGGGCAAGAACAATTGAAATACCCCACATGGTTTACGCATGCAGCTTTCTCGACGCAAGGGTTTGAAGTTTTGCACTCATCAATATCTGCAACACAGTAATAACCAAACATACTCATGTAAGAAAGAAGAAAGGCTCGTGCTAGAACGATACAGGCCAGCTAGCTTAAAATATACAAGATCATAAGCGCAGATCACTTTTTCATGGCATGTTCCATTCTATTTTAAAGAATCGAGCTTGCATAATTTAAGAAGGGTCATGCTAGCGGCAGAGCCAGTATTTACCGCTGGGTATATATCTAGTTATAAATTTTTATTTATTTTTTATTTTTTTAAAATATTTTTTTAACATTCTTAATCATTAAGAAAAAAATATATATATACAATTTGATTAATAATTATTTCCTTAATCATTAAGTAAATAAATAAATAAAATTAACGGTAAGATTGAACAGTAAGTTTGAAGGCTCCTATAGCATTTTTCATTTAAGAAGGTACAGATTAATAAATTAATATAGATTAATTACCTTCGCAGCCATTGGAGAGATATGGGTTTCCGTGATAGCCTGAGGAGCAATAACAGCGATACCCAGGACCGTTTGTTGAATTGTGACACGCACTATTTGCTGCCTTGCATGCATATCCTGTGGTATTTTTCTTAGCATCTTCGCATGTCTTGTTCCCAACTGCCCAATCTAGCACCAAGGGAACATGAGCATCTTTATCCTGCAACTTCTGAAGATCCAAGGACGAAAAGTTGTATGCTTCTTCTTCCACCACAAAGCCGAAACCACATGGATTGAAGTCTAAGACTTTGGCGTGGTTTTTCAAGCTAGAAAGCGCCGCAACAAAATAATTTAGTCCTTGCGGGATAGAAGTCTGGCAACAGCCTTTGCCGGAGCAAGACCAGTTTACAACACTTTCGATGCTATCACAGAGAGACACGCATCCACTTGTATAATTCTTTTCTGAGATTGAAGTACTTGCAATAACCCCTACAGTGTCGCAACCGATGGTAGTGAACTTATTTTTTGTGGAAGAGATAAGAAACCTTTGCTTGGGGAGAACGGTATAGCTGTTGTTGGGATTATACCCAGATTCGTAGGGGCAATCGCGGGCGACAGGAGCCCAGACTCGGAGTTCGCCGTCCAACGATATGTTGCGGACTTCTGTTTCATTCAGAAATGGTGTTGCAGTCCCGGAGGAAGAGTTACAGGTGATGAGAAAAGATGGGTCGAGGTAACAGCCATGGCTTCTTCCGAATGGGTAGGGAATGTCGAGTGATCCACATGTTGTGACGCAGCTGGAGTTGGGTTCAGCCGCTGCTATAAATATTGCTGCTAAAATTACAACCCCAAGAAGGAGGATCAGTTGTTGCAGCAGAAGTGGTTTATGCAAAGACATGATGAATCTCTGCTCTTCTGTAATTATACAGTACTCTTTATTAGTTAACGGCCTCTAATGGCCACCTATTTGTAGAAGGCAGTTAATTCATCTTTGGAGAGACACAACTAGTCTTGAGTTTTTCCTTTTTTTTGAACTAGTCAAGATATACATACATACATACATATATATAGATATATATACATAAATACATACATATATATTTATATTGTTTCCAGCTAGTCAAGAAAATATAGTTTTTTCGTCGTCATCTGAACTGGTAATAAAAAGAAAAGAAAATATCTAATTCCTCAAGGATACTCGCATAGAGAGAGATCATTTTTCCCAATATAAATTATTTCAAGGAAATAGATCTCGATACAATGAGGAGATTCCCACAAATCTGACAGGCTCTCCATAGAAGCTCTCTACCCCAAACTCCACCACACCTAACGACTCAAAATTAAGATTTTTCCTAAATTCCTACATTGTATTATGAGATATGTGAGGCCATGATAGATTGTAAAATCGTTCATATTAGTGGATTTTGTCTCCAAACAACCAGTGGACGTGAGCATTACACCGAATTACGTAAATCCCTGTGTATCTCTTTATTAGTTTTTATTTGCTTATTTATTATTCATTTTATATATGGACGAATGTGAAGAACACCATATCGACGTCCAAATCATCAACGTAGGTCGGGGATCATTCTTTCCTCTCTTCCAGTCTGTGGTGCAAATTAAGGCATTAACAGTTAGTGCCGTTTGTGAGATCGACTAATCCTCTATACCAAAATTGGAAGAAGGATATTTTCCAACTCAAGAGATTAAATTAAGAGATAAGATTTTTTGATTTTAACATGTTACTTTTTCTTTTATTTTGTTAACCTTGTTAAAAAGAAAAAAAAAAGAAAGCAGCAAACTGGTGGAGTGCATGGCATGCACTGTGCACGTGACAGATGCACTGTGCATCTGGTGTCTGCCACCTTCGTGCACAGCGTGGCCCTGGTCCGACCACAAGGACAGACGACCAGGCATGTGCAACAATAAAATGCCGATTCCTCGCCGTAGTGACACACTGTGCGCATCCTGCACAGTGCGTATGAAGGATGCACGTCGACATGCACGTTACGTCTTTGTAAGCTTTTAAACAAGGAGGACATAGTTAGGCTTCGTTTGGTTACACAGTTTAGAAGAGATGAGATGAGATGTTTTGTTGAAAGTTGAATAAAATATTATTATAATATGATTTATTAAAATTCTTTTTGTTTTGAGATTTGAAAAAGTTGAATTGTTTATTATATTTTATGTGAGAGTTTGAAAAAATCGTAATAATTATATGAAATGAGATAGTTTAATTTTATGTAACCAAATCAGATTGCCTTTTCCCGTGTCTCTAATATTCTTTCTTTGTTCATTCGTAATAGTTAACTTAAGAAGATGGCCTTCTGTTTATAGAAGGCAACTATTAGTACTCATCATTGAACTAGTCAAGAAAATTAATGTCTCATTTCTTTGAAGGGTATTTGGGTGGCAATGACAGAACCACGTTGATCCTTAATTAGAGGAGGAGCTATGGCCTCCCATTTTTACTCTTCAAAATTTTCTAAAATTTTAACATATATAGAAATGTCTCATTCTAATTTTTTCCTATATTTCCTAAATTTTTAATAATTTATATATTATCTATTTTTAAAGATGTGGCCTCACTAATATTAAATTAAAAAATAATAAATTTATTAATATAGATTTCATAAGCTATTAATAAACTTATTAATAGGAACCAACTACTACTGCCTATTTGCCAACATCAGTCATCATTGAACTAGTCAGCGAGTCAACTAGTCAAGAAAATGAAGTCTTTTTCCTAAACGCTAGTCTCAATAAAGAAGTCCCTTTCATTTTTTAGTTTTTACCCCCAAGAAATGGTCAAGAAAATTATTTATTTCTTGTCCCGTGAACTACTCAAGAAAAACACATTTTTAAAGATAATCAAGATAATTCTTTATTTTTTGTCTGAACTAGTCAAAGAAAATTAATATCTTATTTCTTTTAAGGGTATTCGGGTCGCAGTGGCGAACCACATTGATCCTTAGGGGGGCCATGGCCCCCTAAATTATTTGAAAAATTAAAGGTTGCGGCTACTCTTTCGTTTCATTTTGACTGCTGGGCATGTAAATTTTTTTCTTCTTTTTACATTTTTAACATATTTTCATATATTTAAAAAATAAAAAAATACATCAATATATTTAAAATCACTTCCTTAATCACTAAGTAAAAAAAAAAAAAATTCCTTAAGCGGTACACTTGGGCTGTACATTTGGAGTGACAGACTAGCTTTATTCAAAATTAAAATATCCCTTAAATTTTATGCATAATTCTATAAATACAGAAAATACTCTCCCAAAAATATTTATAATCCCCATTTGCTCTCTAGAATTTTTTAAAATTTCAATATATATGGAAATGCCTCTCTCCAATTTTTTTTCTTTTTCTATAACACCAAAATTTTGTATATTTTCTATATATTTTCTATTTTTAAAGATGTGGCACCACAAGAATCAAATTAAAACTAACTTTATGAGAAATAATAAACTTATTAATATGGATCCTAAATTTTTTTATTATATAATATTAAGTTTCTTAATTTGAAATCCAGAATGAAAATATAAGAAAAATCAATTACTGTTGATGATATATATGAAGAACAATTTAGAAGTTTTATCTCTAGATTGAATAAAAAATTTATTTAAAGTCTCAATTATAGCATTATATGCCTAATTGATGCTAACTCGGTAAGATTTTTATTGTTGAATTTGAAAGTGACTTGGAGAGTTCGAAAATATTATAGAGAAAAAGAAAAACCCTAAAATAATGACGCTTATTAGCCATACCCCTTTTTGATAGCCTACCTACAAATAAGTGAAACCACTTGCCTAGTCTGATTAGACTATCTCACCTTCCGTTGTCTACTAACAACAGCTCCCAGTCTAACTGACATGCTACGCTACTTTGATATGGTAAATTTTATTTAAACCGATAATTTCTATTGACAAAATGGATATTTTTTTTAATTTGATAATTAAAGAAGTGCCTATTAATGAATTTATTTTTTTAAAATAAATAAATAAAAAACAATGGTTGAAAAGAAGGAAGAAAAATAAAAAGTGCATTCGTACTTGTCAGTCAACTTTCTTGGCAAAATCCTCAATCCAAGTAGTATTGTCCTTTTGATATTTCTGTTTTAGTAGAGTTTGTGAGTTTGTGCCGGCAGTCCCTCTATCGCCTAACTTCTCTTGCCTCGAAAGCTTCGACAAGCATATATGAAAGGTGACTGAAGATTTTCTCGGACACGTGCCTTTTTCTATCCCAATATAAATATTTTCTTTACTTTTGTGCCAAAATGAAAAGAAAGCATAACCCTGTATAGGGAGGGTAAGGGAGTTATTAGTTCTTGTTAGTTAAAATCACATTCTAAAAATATAGGTTTAAACTCCAAAGGTTTTATAACACATAAAACTCATTTGTTCAAATCAAATATATATCTTCCTCTGCAATAACATCAATGAACTGCTCCAATATAATTAACTAAGAACACCACAAAGTTTTAATAACAACATCAATATCCCAAAATAACACAAAAGAAAATAATTAGTTTCTTAAATAATATCGTCTTATAGACTCTTGGAACTTTTGGCACTTATTCCACTATATCCAACTAATCTTCCTTATGTTTTCTTATTCTTGATACTTAGCTGAAACTTCTAAATCATCTGAAATATGGTTGAGATAATTGGGTGAGTTATAAAAAACTCAGCAAACAGAAAACCTATACTAGTTTGAAAAGATGAGCCGGTTACAAAATGTAGAAGTAGACAATTCAGACAAAAATAAATAATTTTCAGGATCATTTTCTAAATTTTTCAAACTGGTATTTAGTGCATAATGATTTTGAAATAATATTGATGGTCGTCTGGTTCTTTTACTCTCACTGTCTCCAGCATCAATACCTAAAGATTGATTTTCATATGACTTTCTTTTATTTTTATTATTTTGTATTTGAATAATATCATACTTCTCATTGTCAGACTTTGTGGAGATTTACTGATTTTTTAAATGATTTAATAAATCTATCTGATCAATTGAAGTAATAAGGTTTGTATTTTTCAAGAAAACGACATCTCTACTTTCTATCAATCTTCTTTTAGAATGATAAAATGTATAGCTACTTTCATTTTCTACATACCCAATAAACTTGCATTCCCAGGTTTTACTTTTCAATTTCTCTCTTAGTGGCCTTGGGATAAGCACTTATGCCTTACAACCCCACACTTTGAGTTTACTTAAGTCTGGTTTATGTCATGTTTATATCTCATAAGGTGTAAGAGGTTTTACTTTGGTTTTAACTCTATTTAACATATATGTCGCAGTTGATGATACTTTACCCCAAAAATATGTTGGTAGATCAGCATATGCTATCATCGATCTCGTCATATCCAATAGAGTTCTATTTATTCTTTCCGCAATGCCATTTTGTGGAGGTTTATAGCATTTTATAAATGTGTCTTATACCATTCAATTTGCAGAAATCAACAAATGCGTCAAATTTACCTCCTCTATCACTATTCAAACCTTTAATGGACCTACCCAATTAGGTATCTACTTCAACTTTATATTCTTTAAATTTCTCAATTACCTCAGATTTATATTTGAGTAAATAGATATACTCATATCTTGAATAGTCATTAGTGAAAGTAATAAAGTACTCCATTCCTTTATGGGTTTTAGTTTTAAAAAGTTCAAAAACATTAGAATGTATAATTTTAAGTAAATCTGTTGTGAATTTCTAACTTTTTGAAAAAGATTTACTACTCATTTTTTCTTTGATACATGGTTCACATATATCAACATTATCTGAGTTTATTTGTGGTATTAATCTACTTTTTTTCATTCTGATCATCTTATTTTTATTTATATAGCCTAATCTTAAATGTCATAAATATGCACAATAGACACATTCAAATAATCAGAAATAGATACTTTATTAATATCAACATTTAGTACATATATATCGTGATCTTTCACGCCTTTTATTGATACATTATGTTTACTTATTACAATGGTTCTAGACTTAAACTCAACTGTATAGCCTTTCTGATCTAGTACAATCACTGATACTAAATTCCTACGAATACTAGGTACATATAATACATCACTAAGTAAAATAATGGAACCATTCACTTTAAATTTACATATACCTTGCCCCAAGGCATCGCAATATGTGTTGTTGCTCATATACACTTTGTGCTCTTCTGTTTGTTTATCTTTAAGTTTGACAAATATATCTTTGTTCCTACATATATGTCTTGTTGCTGCAGAGTCAACCCACTATGAATCTGACGCTAGTTCCACTAGCATTACCTCTGAGATTGTCATAATAATTTCCTTGCTTTCTTATGCCTTTCCCTTATTAGGACGTTATGATTTGTAATGCCCATTCTTCCCACACTTAAAGCAGTTTTCAGTAAATTGTTTACTTTGTTTCTTTTTCAATCATTTCTTTTTCTTAAACTATTTTGGTTTCATCTTGTTCTATGTAGAACGCTTATCCTGAGCCATCAATATATTAGATGATTCACCATCTCTATTCCTCATCTTCATCATTTCTCCATCAAGTACTAAAAGTACCGGAAGCGATGTCATTTTTATTTCATTTCCACTATGTGTTAAAGAAATAACAATGTGATCCTAAGATGAAGGAAGACTATTTAACATGGTTGTCACTTGCATTTTATCAGTGAGAGAATGACCAACATCATGTAATTCTTTTGCAATTAACTGCATTTGAAGTACATGATCACCAATGTCATCATTCTTTTTCACACAAGTTCGGTTATACTTATCCAATAATAATTGTATATAAGTATCTGACCTTAAACCATACTTTGCCTCGACTGCATCCAAAATTTCTTTTGCAGTTTCATAGTCTTCAAAGAGAGGAATGATATGATCATTCATACAATACAAAATTAATGCTTTTGCCCATGCATTGTGTTCTTACCATCTATCTTCACTTGGTTCGTTGCTCTCACTTCCATTCAGTCTATTTTCTATACTTTGTGATGGCTTTGAAATTTTTAATGTGTATAATGTCTTTTCATGAGGTAAAAGAAAAGTTATATGCATTTTCCAGGCTCGAAAATTTCTTCTGTTCAGTTTTTCTATCTTCGAGGGATCAATACTTTTCTTCAAAGCCATAAATAATAAGTTTTAAAAAATTAACAACAAAAAATATGTAGAAATAATAAATGTGTTTTATTGTAAATAAATTAAATACAATAGTTCAACTGTGAAAAATTAAAATTATTAATAATTTAATAGTAATAATAATCCTTGGGTTTAATCCAAGGTGGCAACCTTGAAATTCTCCTGTTATATTTTAAATAAGGAGAATAATAAAAGTAACGCCCCGATTGAGAATTTCCATGCCCTTTCCTCGATGTTTGGCCTTTTTCAAAGAATTTCTGGCGATAATCTCGACCAACTTGTGCTTTGTAATGTTTTGGCACGAAATTTGGAGCACAACGACTTTTGAATGGATCAAATCAGGCTTGAAATGATCTCAAACTATTCGAAAAGAAAGCATAACCCCGTATCGGGAGGGTAAGAGAGTTAGTTCTTGTTAGTTAAAATCACATTCTAAAAATATAGGTTTAAACTCCAAAGGCTCTATAACACATAAAACTCATTTGTTCAAATCAAATATATCTTCCTCTGCAATAACATCAATGAACTGCTCCAATATAATTAACTAAGAACACTACAAAGTTTCAATAACAACATCAATATCCAAAAATAACACAAAAGAAAATAATTAGTTTCTTAAATAATATTGTCTTATAGACTCTTGGAACTTTTGACACTTATTCCACTACATCCAACTAATCTCACTTATGTTTTCTTGTTCTTGATACTCAGCTGAAACTTCTAAATCATCTGAAAAATGGTGGAGATAATTGGGTGAGTTATAAAAAACTCACCAAGCAGAGAACCTATACTAGTTTGAAAAGATGAGTCGGTTACAAAATGCAGAAGTAGACAATTTAGACAAAAATAACAATGATAATTATAGAAAAATTTTGTTATCAATAATAAAATATTTACAAAAGATTTTATTTAGGCACAAGCATTATTGAACAACATCAGAAACAGAAGTAGAGGCCATGTTTACCCAATGGTATGGTTGTGCATATTTACTTTTAGCCAAGCAGAACATAAATCACTATTTTGTCACTCAAGTGATGCACTCAAAACAAAGCCCATGTTTATCTTCATGGAAGGGTTGTGCATTCTGTGTATAACCAAGCAGAACATAAATCACCTTGTCACCAACGTGATTGCACTAAGAACAAAGACAACTACTATAACCCGTGGCAGGGCCAAAGGCCACTGGCCCTCTACACTAACTTGTGACGCCCCCATATTTCCAATTGGGATTGGACGGACATCTGAAGTGTCGAGAGATGTGACATAAGGTTACCTATCCTCGTTCATGACAAATAAAGATACAATGCACCTAGCATGCATATAATAGTATGTAATATTCACAACAGATAATTTTTTTCTTCAGCAATACTATGCATCAAGCTAAAGATACCCCAAATACTTAAAACATAATCCATACATATTGAAATGCTAAACATCCATGATTACAACACAAGTCCAAAACGTCTGTAATCATAAGAGTAATAGAGATTGAGCTCCTTAAGTAAAGGTAGGAACTAAAACAACTACAAGGCTAATTCATTGAGTAGTTCTTGCAGCTCAGTTAAGGATGCCATAATACTAACGATAAATCAGAGCATTGAGACTATGAGCTCTGCATCTTGTCATCGCCATCTAATCGACCGTCTCTAGTCGGTCAACCTCTGGTGTGCCTCCTAATTCTGACACATGGTCTACCATTCTGGGGAGAATCGTAGATTTGATTACAAATCTCAACAAGTTAATAGATAACTTAACATTCAGGTCAAAGATGTATGCATGAGAGTAAAAGCATGAAGGCATACATGATCATAAATAAGCTTGGCGTGACTTGACATTCAACATGGCATGAACTGAAATGACTTGAACTTGAGCATAGAATGAAATGAAACTAAACTTGACATGACATAAACTTAACTGAGACTTGACTTGACATGACATGAGCTTGAACGTGAACTGACTTGGACATGAACTTAAAAATGAACGTGAATATAAACTGAACTTGAACTTAAACTAAATATGAACTTAATGTGAATTGAAACATGAATTGAACGTGCACTTGAGCTTGAATGACATGAAATTGAACTTGAATAACATGAGCTTGAATGTGAAATACATGAACTTGGAATCTTATTCAATAAACTAAACTTGAGCATGAACTTAAACATGACCGTGAACATGAACTCTGACAGTCAAAATGATTTTGCCAATTGTTTCCTCAAGAATAGTAAACAATCATAATGATTTTGCCCAACATATTCCGTTAGAGATACTCAAATAATCAAAATGATTACA
>QEOT01005654.1:36895-89270 GCA_003123785.1 Pterocarya stenoptera | reverse complement strand
TTTCTGTTTGAGAGAGAGTGACTGCATGAACTGAAATTTGTCCATTTCCCACTTTGGAAAGTGCATCGGCTGCCTTGTTCTCACGGCCAGCTTTGTATTCCACCGTGAATTCATACCCAATCAGCTTCGAAATCCATTTTTGCTGGGCAGGCGTTCCAATCCGTTGCTCCACCAAATATTTAAGCACCTGTTGGTCTGTGCGAATTTTAAATTTCTGGCCCAATAAATATGCACGCCACTTTTCACTACTAGCATAAGGGTAAGAAGCTCCTTCTCATAGGTTGAGAGGTGGGGATTTTTGCCCTTAAGTCCTTGGCTAAGATAAGCCAGGGGACGACCCTCCTGCATAAGCACAGCACCAATTCCGTCTCCGGAAGCATCACACTTAATGAGGAATGTTTTGGTGAAGTCGGGTAGTCTAAGCACAGAGGGAGTGGTCAGGGCTTCTTTTAACTGATGAAAAGCCATGGTGGCCTTATCATCCCAATGAAAAGAATCTTTTCTCAGGAGATTGGTTAAGGGTGCAGCAATAGTACCATAAGCCTTAATAAACTTACGGTAATATCCACTAAGGCCAAGGAAGCCTCGTAGTGCTTTGATAGAGTTGGGTATAGGCCATTGCAACATACTAGCTATTTTGGATTGGTCAGCTTTAACTCCTTGGGCAGAAATAATATGCCCAAGATACTCAATTTCGGAACACCCAAAGCGGCATTTTGATCTTTTAGCATAAAGTTGATGGTGTTGTAACAATTGTAGAACTAGGCTGAGATGAGATATGTGGTCAACCATGCATTTACTATAAATTAGAATATCATCAAAGAATACTAGCACGAATTTACGTAAATATGGTCAAAAGATGTCATTCATAAGGCTTTGGAAGGTAGAAGGGGCATTAGTGAGCCCAAAGGGCATCACCAGGAATTCATAGTGCCCTTGATGAGTTTGGAATGCAGTTTTAGGTACATCTTTAGTAAATACTCGAATTTGGTGGTAGCCCGATCGGAGATCTAGTTTAGAAAAAAGGACAACACCACATAATTCATCTAATAACTCATCATTTAGAGGAATAGGAAATTTATCTTTGACGGTGATCTGGTTGAGTGCTCGATAATCTACGCACATCCGCCAGCTCCCATCCGTTTTACGGACTAAGATTACCGGGGATGAATAGGGACTTTCACTAGGGCGAATGATCCCGTTGGTTAGCATCTCTTCAACCATTTTTTCAATTTCTCCCTTCTGATAATATGGATAGCGATAGGGCCGAGTACTTATAGGGGGCTCTTTCCAATAGGGGAATTTTGTGATCTTGACTACGATGAGGGGGAAGGCCATCTGGTTCTTGAAAGATTGGGTTGAATTTGTGGAGTAATTCACGGATTTCATCAGGCACTTCCGTGGGCTTGGTTTCTGCTGAGGCCTCCATTAACTGCAGTACAAGCCCTCTTGCACGGGCTGCTTGCTTTAAACAAAATTCCTCAACTCCCTCCAGAATAGGTTGAGAAGGATGCAGTCCAAGTAGCCGAATTGTTTTTCCTTCCCATTTGAATTGCATGGTCAGTGTAGAGAAGTCCCATAGTATGGGGCCCAAAGTGTAAAGCCAATTAACACCTAGGACCACGTCACAGCCACCCAAAGTCAGTAGATAAAGATTACTAGTAAAAAGGTGACCTTGTAGATTAATAGGAATTGTCGCACAGCAACCCTTGCAAAGCAAGCGATCTCCATTAGCCACCATTATTGTCATACTTCGATCTTCATGTATGGACAGTTGAGCACGCCTTGCTACATCAGGATCTACAAAACTATGTGTGCTCCCAGTGTCAATCAAAATTGTTACCCGTTGATATCCCAAATGGCCTACTAAACGCATAGTTCTGGGCGCTGGGGCTCCCAAGATGGCATGCAAAGAGATTTCCACCAATTCATCATTATCAGGTGCTTCTTCTCTAGGTTCCACAACTGGAGTAATGGGGTTGTCCTCCCCAGCTTCTCTTCCTTCATCTTCTTCCTGCCCTTCCAAAAGAAATACCTTAGGTTGACATTTGTGACCAAAAACCCATTTATCATCACAGTAATAACAGAGACCTTGGTGTCTCCTTTCTTTCATTTGGGTTGGAGTAATTCGTTGGATAGGCATGGTGGGTCTATGGGAGGTGGAAAAAGGTGGATATTAAAATTGTTTTGTGGAGGTGGGCCAAGTAATTTTTGTGGGTTGGTTGAGGTTAGGATTTGGGCTTAAAGGCATGGTGCGGTTTGGGGTGGAATTGTGGGCCTGTCTCCATACTTCTTCCTCATACAATCTGTCCAGCCCAAATGCAGCAGGTAAATTATTGGGCCTGAACATGGTGACCATGATTCTGATATCATCTCTAAGGCCACTCAAGAATGTACTGACTAGAAATTCTTCAGAAAGACCCGGTATCCTATTAGATAATAGCTCCAATTGTGTTTGATAATCCTCCACTGAGGACATTTGCCTGAGTTTGGTGAATTTAGCTACAGGATCATCAAAAGGAGTAGGGGCAAAACAGGTTCTCAATGCCTGGACAAAGTCAGCCCAAGATTGAACTGGATGGGACTCAATCAACCATTGATACCATGTCAAGGCTTCCATGTGGAAGGAGGCTAAATGTATTTTTTGTGGGTCAAGGGTGTGGTAATAGGCAAAACATTGTCGGGCTCAGAAGATCCAACCAGTGGGGTCAGACCCATCAAATTTGGGGAAGTCTAGTCGCATGGTGCGACTCTGGATGCCATGTTGGTTGTCAAAAAGAGGATCATAGTGGGTAGGGTCTGAGTTACGTTGGTTATGGCTGCTTTCTGGGTTGTTGTTATGGGAATTGTGATGCTTATGGGCTAAGGTATGGGACAGGGTATTGTAACTTGAAGTCAAATTGGCAACTTGCTGTATCAATTCTTCCAATAAATTGTGCTGCCTTGCTTGTGTGTCATTCAACTGTGACTGTGCATCCTTCAATCCTGCATTCTCGATTTTGAGCTGCGAAATTGCTTTTGAGAGTTGGGAAAATCGAGTACCTTCTGCCATGGACTCAACCTAGCTCTCGGATACCACTGTTACGTCTCTGCTTTATAAGAAAATAAAGTGTAGTACTTCAAGGGACCAGGGCCTCGACAATTGCAAATAAACCAAAGGAATTCGATATCTTCATTAATGACTCGAAGGAATTTAAATACAATAATTCATAACAGACTCAAGACCACGACATCAACCCACTAAACCCACTACGCACTACTGGACTCTATAACACCAATAACTGTAAATAACCACTTGGCCCAACCTGGCCCACTAACCCCAAAGACTCGGTAAAAGAAGACTCAACATGAATATTCTGGGACGTTTGACTCCGAAATAACAAGTGAAACTATTATGTCCATCAGATCATGTGAACGGCTCAAATGGGAAATTAGGTGTGGGGAACATGACACATGACTACAACAACCACTGCACCCAGTGGAGAACCCCGTGACCCTCCTCCAAACAGCCTGTTATGACCCTTGCCATGACGACAAGAGTAGTTGTTGTTAAGGGTGGAGAAGAAGCAATCTGTGGAGTACGAAATGCTAAACTGGAACCTATACTGAAAAGTTGTATCAATATCTCAACCTTGAGGACAAGGTTCTTTGAAGGGGTGGATAATGTAATGAACCCACTTAAGTTGGGCCCGGCCAAGCTTGATGGGCCTCCAAATGAGTTATTGCTTTTATTTGTATTGAGTTGTTAACCTGTTTAGTGGACCATGGGCTTAGTTAGTGGAATAGGAAATTGGCCCATGGCCTTTGTTTGCTTATGGATGAATATATGTGCTGGAGGAGTCCGGGTAGGGATCATCTGGAAAACTTGTAAGCTTTTGAGTATTTTGGAATTTAGTAGTCTGTAATGGAGGAAGGAGTTGGCCTCGAATCAATTCCATTGTGATTAATCTGAGCATTTCCGTAGTTCTTCTATTTCCAGTATCACGTTCATTTCTGGTTTGTGATTGTTATAATAGCAGAGTGATATTTACATCCAGAACCATAACACAGCCCCTGCCACCACCGTCATCTTGAGTACGTAGTAGGTGGGCGCCGAACCTTGGTGATGTTTTCAAAGGTATGATTCTCTTAAACTTGATTTGAACTTTTGTTTGTTGGATTTTAGTATGGTTATAGTGAAAATGGTGTTTGCCTAATGGGAAATATGTCAGTTTGAACTCTACGGTTCCCATTTTATGGTAGAGGGTTTGAGATGCAAATATTTTCTTAAGGGCGAGTCTCATGAGGTTTTGTATTGGGCGGTTCCTAAATCTTGCTATTTAAGAAAGAACTATGAAACTTGTTTTGCTTGAGGAGAAAATGTAAGTTTTGTATGAAGCCTGCAGAGTGTTTTCCCCCCTTCAATGACAATTAACCCTTTTTTGTGGATTCAATGACATAGATACTTGTACTCTTTACTTTGATCTACACGTCATAACTGAGGTATTGTCAGTTGGCATGGTGCTCTTGTTTCTTCTTGTACCAGCGATTCAGTCTACCAGTAACTGTTTATGTGATCATTGCCTGCTCTGTTGCTGCTTTGTGGTGAATAAGTCAATTTAATTATTCTCAGTTGTATGTCATGCCCTGCCTGTAGACCTTCCTATTGGAACTGAAATTTGAAGGGACTTTGTTCTAGATTTTTCTACTGCTTAGTTTTTACAGTGAGAAAATATATCCATGAGAGTTGTGTGGCTTAAAAAATATTACTGTGGTAATGTGTAATTACATATTCTGGCTGTGTCAGATTCATGGATCTTAAAGTTGATGTAAAATACTTGGTGCCAACTTAGATTTATCCAAGTTGATATTCATCTTGGTTTATCCAACTTCTTCCAAGTTCTAAGCTTTAAATTCATTATATGAAACATGAAGTATCAGATATGATATGGTAATGATCATTAACAGTATCAGCAATCCTTGGAAATTACAAGTTCTAGTTATGCATAACTCAGTTATTATAGAAAAACCTTTAAGTAATTCAGGATTGTTGACTGGGGTTTTATTTGCGATTCTTGGCTTTCCTCTTGCTGTAAGCATAGTTGCTCTTGGTCATACTTGATTTGCTTCCATTTTTGTCCCCAGCAGAGTTTGTTTACTGGCATCAATTGTTTGTGTTACAGATTACCTACAGTGTTTGTCACAGCAGAGCTGACTGCTGATTCAGGTGGCGGCCAAGGTTTGTAGCAATTTTTTATATATTTTTTACTTCATGTTCTTACACTCCTTTCTCGGTTGTGATGCTGAACAGTTTGTATGGCTATGCAGGGCTGGCTATATATAGGTGTTCTGAATCTTGCAATAGTTGTTCCCCAGGTAGTTAGTGTAATTACATATTCTTCTTTATTTTCTGTCTCATTTTTCCACATTTAAATTTGTAAATGGTTGATTTTTTACCATGTGGAATGGAAACCGTCCTAAGTGTGATAATTGTTTCCTTTTACTCCTATTTGGCTTTGATGAGGATATGGCTTTCAAACTTTGAAATAGATCAGCATTTTTTTGTTTTTGCAAATGAGCAGCTAACATTATATATTTCTTTGGTTCCGTTAACCTTCATCCCAACCTTTTCCTCACTCTTTTGTGTGTATTGCCATAATTGCAGTTACTATGCTTGAGAAAGTTCAACATTCATTTCCAAAGCATCTTTGGTACATATCTCTGTGAGAATGTTCTGTAGTCTCCTGTCTCTAATTGTTTTTCTCCTTTTACTTATTATTTTGGGGTCGAGTTCAGAGGTACCTAGCCTAGCTTGTAATATATTATTGATAATGTTGGGCTTATTGATTGATGAATGGTTTATAAAAATATATACTTTTCCTTTTTATTCTTGTTTGATCATGGAAAACACTTCTACTCTTGCTCCCATTTTTTACTTATTAATTTAGTCAATGTTGATGTAAACTGTGTTATTACTTTGCTTAGATGGCGCGGGGCCATGGGATGCTTTATTTGGAGGAGGAAACATTCCTGCTTTTGTTTTGGCTTCCGTCTCTGGCTTTGTGGCTGGCGTCATTGCAATCCGCAGGCTGCCAAATATTTCCAGCATGTTTTACAAGTCATCCGGTTTCCATTTGGGTTAATGACTGAAGCGGCATCATCAAGGTGACAACCAACCTGTATAGTATTTTTCCCAGTGCCCATGACAACATGCTTAGTGGTTAACCTTCAGGGGGATGGCTTTGCCGTTTGCATACATATCATATTCTAATCAGATGAACTTAACAAATTCATTCATTTTTGTAATGAAAATTTTGATGCGGTTTACATTGGAAGATTTAATTGCTTATTTGCTTTATTCACTTATTCTTTTAAGAAATCCCAATTATCATCTTTCTGCACTCTGAGTTCATGCCCCTCCTTCAGTGGCATTGCTTATGTTTGTATTAGTGATGATGTTTTACACAAACTCATAAAAACACATATTTTGGTGTAGCGGTTCAGGTAGTGGAATATAATGGTTGTGGTTGTTGCCCACTGTTGCATCAACCCGAAGGACTTTTTCTTGTTACCTGGTCTATCGAGAAAGCTTGAAACTTTGTACCATTTATTTGGTTAATTCTTTTACTCTTGTAGCAGGATTTAATGTAAATCATGGGCTACTTTGGTCATTTATATCAAACATGCTTGGTATTAAATGGATTAAATGGTTGCAGTGGTATTTATATCAAACATGTTTGATATAAATACTAAATTGCAATTTATATATAATTTGGATGTGTATTATATTTATTTATTTATTTTGTTTTGTGCATTTTTTTTAAAAATTTTCTGAAACATCATTTCCGGCAAGTATAGTTTGCCGGAAATAATTTCTTCACTCATATAAGCGTATTTGCGGTGACTAAATATCGCCACAAATACTCATTTGAATTTTTGCTGCAAAAATATAATTGCAACTATCATACAGAATCGCTGGAAAAATATTGAGGTTTTTGCGGCCTTTTTTTTGACTTTTTGCAACGATATATATTGTCGTAATTAATTTTTCTCAACGATTTAACATTAAATGGGAAGACCTATTCAAACGATTTTTTGAATAATTGTGGCGTAAAAAAATCGCCAGAAAAAGAAATTATTTGTGGTGAATTTTGTATTTCGTTGGTTTAACTTATAACTAAGTAGACAATTGCAACGAACGTGCGGCGTAGTAAAAATTGCCGAGAAAGACCATTTGCAGCGAAATTGGTGGTTGTTTGCGGCAATTTTTGGCTTTGGCTAAGGCCCTGTTTCTTGTAGTGTATATTGCAACGTGATGTTGTCACTCTTAGTACCCACAATTAATTCGAAAACTCCATTCAGCAATACATGATATCACCCAACATTACTAAACCGGAAACTCCATTCAGCAATTGTTAGTACTTCGGGAATGAAGGTTTCGAAATAATAATCTCATAGATCGACAACAAGAGAAATTGATAATATCCGTAAAGATAGATGAGATAAATCTTAATTTGTAGGCAGATTGATGGACATTAATGCAACATTTATACGAATAAACAATTTCAATTTTTTAGATTAATAAGTGTAATTAGATTTCATTAATAAGGTAATTATGAAATCCTTGCTTTGAATCTCTGTTCAACACGATTCCAACCCTAGTCTTCTTATAATTTGTATCTTTCTTTTACGCTAGCTCTCATTGAAGGCTTTATTTATTTATTGTGAAAGACAGTGCATGTGGATCCAACCTTAGTGTTGCATGTTATCTTTTAACTGCATTAACCTATTAAAAGAGAGACCCAAATACGGGTATTCATATATTATTCTAGTATTCTATAACATTACCAAAAGCAATATTAGGAATTATATAGTTTCAACTGCAACTCCACCTCTGTATCAAAGTAAAGAGAGCAAAAAAGTTTGAACAACATATAGTTCTCTACATTATTATTATTACATAACATTATTAAACATATAGAAATTCAATCGATGTAATCAATTTATGCAAAACTATTGGTGGAGTAATTAATTATCGGCCATCATCCAGTGGTTTCAACAGAAGGTTTCGAGTTATGCTATCTTGTCCAATAGTTGCATTGGTAGAACCCATGCCCATATCGATTCTGGAAGAGTGTGTGGGTGTACTGAGCAAGTAGACCATCTCTTCTTCAGGTTGGTTATCCTTTCCCCGTGGCCGATTCTTTTCCATACTTCTCAATCCCTCTAGCTCCATTGCCACTTCAGTCATAGCGGGCCTATCCTCCCCTCTTACCCTTAAGCACCTAGTTGCAAGACTAGCAACTTCCTTTAATACCTCAATATTACTGTCATTGACAATGTGATCCTCAAGAATTTGAAGTAGACGATCCTCTTTAACTGCAGAAACAAAGTATATTGCTAGGTTTTTATAACTTTCAGGTCTAAAGGAAGAAATTGCCTTTTCACCTGTCAATAGCTCTGCCAACACGACCCCGAAGCTATACACGTCACTCTTTTCTGTTAGTTGACTAGTATGGAAGTACTCAGGATCTAAGTACCCAAGAGTTCCTTGCACCAAAGTTGTTATTTGTGTTTGATCAAGTGTAACCAACCTTGAAGCTCCAAAATCAGCCACTTTTGCTGTGTGGTTATCATCTAAAAGTATATTTGTACTTTTCACATCTCTATGTATAATTGGCATAGAAATTTCAGCATGTAGGTATGCAAGGGCTCTTGCTGTTTCTGCTGCTATCTTCATACGCCTGTCCCATGAAAGTGAAGATGCACGACTTTCATCATGGATATGGTCAGAAAGGGTCCCATTTGTGATGAATTCATAAACTAGTAAGGGCACTTCTGTTTCAAGACAACAACCTAATAGCTTGACAACATTCCTATGGTTGACTTGGGTAAGCACAATCACCTCATTTATGAATTGCTCAATTTGATTCTGATCACAAATTTTGGACTTTTTAATTGCAACCACTTTGTTATCAGGTAATAGGCCTTTGTAAACAGTTCCATAGCCTCCTTTGCCAAGGACTTTACTCTCATCGTAGTTGTTGGTGGCCTTTTTAAGCTCGTCTGCACTAAAGATCTTGGTTGTCTCCATAGACCTTCCACGATTAGAGATTTGTTTCTGTAACATTAAGCCACCATTCTGTTGGAAGAATTTTTCTTTGAGCCTCATGTGCTTCCTTCTTTTCAATCCCAAAAGTAATGAAGAACCTCCTAAGAGCAAGACTAAGAGACTTATGCTAATACCTGCACAAAATGGAATTTTGACCAAAGTTCAATTCTTCAACATGTTCATATTAATTAGTGAATATATTATACCAATATAGATTGCGTAATTACACCTTCGATCTACAATTATTTTCCCCAAGTCCAAGAGCCAAATTTTAAACGATACGTGTGCTAGCTGGGGCAGGTATACCAATCCCCCTATCCCCATCATGATGGCAGCACCAACGTTTCGAAAGCTAGAGTTGATTATAGCCCCCCCTTTCGAACATGATAGATTAGTGATCGATTGCAAATACCATTTCTCTTAATTTAATTAAGATATTCCCAATCGTTACATGGAAGGGATGATGGGAGTTTGAACTCTCCATTTTCTTTTATTATCTAGTTTTTTTCCCTTTCTTTTAATTTTCAGCATTTTTCTTTATTTTATTTTATTTCTATTTTTAGATTTTCGTATTGAACAAATGTCTTATTTTTTAATTAATGTTTTTAGGGTTCAATTTTATTGTTTTTACTTAGAAAAAGATTTGCAAACGAATATATGAAATTAGAAACTCAAGAATTAAAAGGATCATAAACATGATGAAAAATCTAATGTATGACTGCATGTTTACGTCCTTCACCGGCCCTAAGGCCTTGTTTGGTCACACAGATAAGTTGAGATGATATAAAAATTAAAAGTTGAATAAAATATTGTTAGAATATTATAATTTTTATTTTGAACTTGAAAAAGTTTGATTATTTATTATATTGTATGTAAGAGTTTGTGAAAGTTGTAATGATTATGTGATATGAGATGCATGAAATGAGTCTTCTCAGTTCATCTTAGTAACCAAACCAGGCCTTAAAATTAACATAATGATAACTGGTTTAATTAATTATCATATATGGTACAAGTACTATATATGTAGAGATACTTACACAGTGTAATAATGATAGTCCTAGAATTGCTTGGTTTAGGACTGCAACCTGTTCCTTCTCTCCACCCATCACCTTTGTACCCCTTGGGGCAAGAACAATTGAAATACCCCACATGGTTTATGCATGCTTTCTCAACGCAAGGGTTTGAAGTTTTGCACTCATCAATATCTGCAACACAGTAATAACCAAACATGATACTCATGTAAGAAAGAAGAAAGGCTCGTGCTAGATCGTGCGGTACACAATTCAAAAATGTTGTCAATAGTAAGAAAACCAACCGTTTGGATACTTGATTATCTCATAATTCTATCAATAGTAGTGAAATAATCTATGAGTAGTAGTGATATGGTCAATGAATAGTAATAAAATTGTTTGAGTTAAGATGTTTTATTGGATTTTGAGAAATGAGAGAGAAATAGTTGGAATTAATAAAATTATTATAAAGTAAAAAAATTTTTTGAATATAATTTTGAATATTATTTTTGTTTTGAAATTTGTAAAAATTGTAATAATTAAGTAATGATTGAATGAAAAATTTTAAAATGAAAATTTTAAAAATGTAAAAATATTTTGTATTTGGGGTGATGTTTGAGAAGTAGGGGAGTAACGGTCCAGTTCGGTCCGAATTTAGACATATTTTAGAACCGAACTGGTATTGTAATTGTATTATAAACTATAGTGATATATTATAATATATGGTGATATGGTATTAATATAACTACTAATACTAAAGACTATAGTGATAATATATAATTATTTAAACATGATTTTAAATTTTAATGTTATAATAATTAGTAATTTATCATATGATACAAAATTATTTTATATATAATTATATATAATATAAAAAATCATATAAAAATATTTTATATAATATAAAAAATTAATATATATATATGAATCAGTCCGGTCCGGAGTTAGAAAAAGAAAAACTGGAATCAGACCGATTTCGAAAAAAATGGAACCGGTATCGGACCGGATTCGATTCGGTCCGATCTAGTTTACCGATTCATTGGTTTTTTTCCACCCCTGTTGAGAAGTAAGTTTTTAGAAATTTTAAAAAGTTATTATGTCTGTCTCATTACCCAAACAAGCTGTTAATTACCTTTGCAGCCATCGGAGAGATATGGGTTTCCGTGAAAACCTGAGGAGCAATAACAGCGATACCCAGGACCGTTTGTTGAATTGAGACACTCACTATTCGCTGACTTGCATGCATATCCTGTGGTATTTTTCTTAGCATCTTCGCATGTCTGGTTCCCAACTGTCCAATCTAGCACCAAGGGAAAAGCATCTTTATCCTGCAACTTCTGAAGATCCACGGACGAAAAGTTGTATGCTTCTTCTTCCACCACAAAGCCGAAACCACATGGATTGAAGTCGAAGACAGTGGAGTGGTTTTTCAAGCTAGCAAGCCCCGCAACAAAATAATTTAGTCCTTGTGGGATAGAAATCTGGCAACAGCCTGCGCCGGAGCAAGACCAGTTTACAACACTGTCAATGCTATCACAGAGAGACACACATCCACTTGTATAATTCTTTTCTGAGATTGAAGTACTTGCAATAAGCCCTACAGTGTCGCAACCGATGGCAGTGAACTTGTTTTTTGTGGAAGAGATTGGAAACCTTTGCGTGGGGAGTTCGGCATAGCTGTTGTTGGGATTATACCCAGATTCGTAGGGGCAATCGCGGGCGACAGGAGCCGAGACTCGAAGTTCGCCGTCCAACGATATATTGCGGACTTCTGTTCCATTCAGGAATGGTGTTGGAGGCCCAGAGGAAGTGTTACAGGTGATGAGAAAAGATGGGTCGAGGTAACAGCCATGGCTTGTTCCGAATGGGTAGGGAATGTCGAGTGATCCACATCTTGTGACGCAGCTGGAGTTGGGTTCAGCCGCTGCTATAAATATTGCTGCTAAAATTACAACCCCAAGAATGAGTTGTTGCAGCAGAAGTGTTTTATGCAAAGACATGATGAATCTCTGCTCCTGTAATTATACAGTACTCTTTATTTGGTCCTCGATCCCTTGATCGTTAATTACCTCTAATGGCCACCTATTTGTAGGATGCAATTAATTCCTCTTTGGAGAGATTCAAGTCGTCTTGAATTTTTCTTTTCTGAACTAATCAAGATATATATATATATATTTCCAATCAACTACAATATATATATATATATATTTATGACATGCAATGCGTGCATAAGGTGTTTGAGAAAATATTTATTGAATCATTGTGAGAGTGCCGAGAGTCATTGGATTAATATATATACCAATACGCGCAAGGTTCTCTATTATGATATAAATACAAGCGGTATGGACCTTTGGAATGAAATATCATACAAGGAAAATGAAATCCTAAGTTGACTAATATATATCTATGGGTTGGAAGTAAATCATGTGTGTAGCCGTTGTGTTTGAGGAGTTCCAATCTATATATAATAGGTTAGCCGTTGATGACATGAGTTCCCATATATATCATCTAGCAATCTTGACTTGAATCTTCAGTACTTGGTATGTGTCCATGATTGAAATACATCTGTTAATTGATCGGATCATCGGACTGACCAAAAAAATAAATTAAACATACCTTAGAAATACTATTAATTAAGACATTATCACAAAGTGGTAATCGACTGTAAATTTTATTTCTCTTAATTTAATTAAGACATTCTCAACCGTTGCATGGAAGGGGTGATGGGAGTTTGAACTCCCCATTTTGTTTTATTATCTAGTTTTTTTTTTTTTTTTTNCTTCACCGGCCCTAAGGCCTTGTTTGGTTACACAGATGAGATAAAAGTTGAAAGTTGAATAAAATATTGTTATAATCACTACAACAAAAAAGAGATTTTGGGACGATTTTATTTTGGGACGAATTGAAAATCGTCCCAAAAAGTGAGATTTAGGGATAAATTTTATATTTCGTCCCAAAAAGACGACGGAAGCTGCATACCGTTCGAACGGTATGTTCAGGGACGAAATATTCCGTCCCTAATAATTTAACCGTTCGAACGGTCATGAGTCATCATTTGAAGTCTTTAATTTTTGCGTTCGAACGAAAATTTTGGCGCGTTAAGTAACATCGTTATAGCGGAAATTGCTACACTGTTCGAACGTGCACTTTCACCGTTCGAACGGTGTAGCATATGTTTTTATTTTTAATAGAATTATATTTATATTAACTCGTAATTATAAGAAATTTATCAATTAAATAATAGGAATAATATAAATCAATAATTAGTTCAGAAAATATAAAATAAGACTAATTCATAATTAAATAATAAATTTGCAAAACATTAAATATTGTCCATTCTAAAAACAAAACAAGAATAAATAAAAGATAGAAAATGCTAAGACCCCATGTCTTTGTACACTTCCTCAACTGCAGCTAGGCGTTCCTCTATCTGTGTCTGTCGAGTACTAATGGTGACCTGAGTCGCCGACATGGCATCAAGTTCCGTACGTAAGTCAGAGATGCTACCAATAATCTCAGTACGGAACTCAGACATAGTAGAAGGACCTCCATATGTACTGCATCGATCAGCGCAGATGTCTTTCCGCTGATCGCTGCACGCACGATCTCGGCCATGTCCTCACGAGTAGTGTTGTGTACTGATGCCTCGACCTATACTCCATGATCTCCTGGCTGTGCATCTCTCTGAGGATCAACAGGGTCTAGATGTTGTCCATGAAGACGCAGTCTCGAGTGTCCACTGTTGCGTAAAAGGGTGGTACTGTTGATCGGTCCCATCGGCTACCGTTTACGCTCGGCAACATCAGGCACAACATCGACAAATAACAAAAATCGGGTGATCAGGATCCCCAATGGTAGTATATCCATCGAAATGTACCGGGACTCTGATCGAATCCTATCGAATATATACCCCACCAGGTCGATAGGAATGCCACGAGTGACCCTTATCATAAATTTCGTCTGATCAAGGCCAACCTCTGTCTTGTGCTGCCGAGGGTCAATGTTGTTGGCGATTATCAAATTCAGGATCTTGAAGAACGGAGATAAATCTGCCTGTTTGATGCTCTTCGTCCCGTCATACATGGGAGCATCTGGACCAACAACCAAATTCCTCACCTCATGATCAGCAAGGGCATCGACCTCATCTGCATAAGCCGGTGCCTCCTCCTCAGCTGTCTCCGCCTCAGCTGAAGGATCAGACTCTCTAGGCATCAAGTTCGGATATGCATCTGGTAGCCTAGGAATACTGAGATGCTCAGCGAGTCGATCTCGTGAAAATACAACTGTAACTCCTCAAACAGAGATGTTGTATGCCCCTTCGTCATCTGGGCTGGCACCACCGAGCTCTCTATAGAACTCAGAAACAATGTCAATATAGGAGATAGTCTCCCATGATTCCTCCGCATCTAAGATAGGTCCCCAACCACGATCGCTGAAGATTGATGGCAGGGAATGACCCTCCCAGACAAGACTCTGGAAGTCAGACATCTTCACATGTCGCTCTAGTGAAACAGTCCTCTCCCTGGCTGGATTGATACTAGTCTCTACAGTATTGCGTCGCTTACGTCCCGTCCTAGAAGAAGACATAATAATGAACCTGAAATTTACAATTAATTAAGAGCTTATCAATACAACATTAATAATAAAAATATTTAACAAAATTTGATAAAATTTCCTATTAATTTAATTATAATATAAGATATCTTTAAATTTATACCGTTCGAACGCTTAAAATAGTGTTCGAACGGTATACAAAGGTGTTTGGGTTAACCCGTTCGAACGTATGAAACAACGTTCGAACGGGTTAAAACTAAATCTGTTTGGCTATTTGCGTTCGAACGGCCTATGAAGTATTCGAACGGTATGCGAATTGTCCAGGGAGACGACGCCGAGTCGACTCAGCCATTGAAATCCATGGAATCCTTCGATTCCATATATTTTTCAACAAATAAAACATAAATAAACTTAAATAAACATTCCTCCAACAGATTTAAGCAAATCTACGGTGAGTATTGATGGAAAAATTGATTTATCCTAATTTAAACAAATAATCCATCAAAACCTAAATTTAAACGGTAAAATAGTTAGAGAAAGAGGATACCGGTGCTTAGAGTTGGAGGCTACAACTGGGTACTGTTCACGGCGGCAACGGCGGCGTTAAACGGCAGAGATGGAGGTTTTGTGAGCGGTTTGGGATTTTGAGAGAGTTCGGTGTCCGTGAAAATGGCGTCGGGGACAAGTTATATATACAATACCGTTCGAACGGTATTATAATATAGTTAATATATATTATTTAGTACAATATACTTTATATATTTATACTATATATATATATTGTAGTTTATGTTATTATATATATATTATAATATATATTATTATATATATATGTTATTAATGGCATATTATAATATATAGTTATTATATTTAATATACTATATATATAATATACTATGAGTTATATGATATAGTATCAATACTATATTATATACTAGTATATATGTTATAACATTATATAAATATTATGGTGAACATATATATATAATTTGTATATATATATATGATACTATAATTAATAAATACTATAATTAGTATATATTAACAGTATATATATAACAATAGAATAATAATAACAATATAATCGCCAATGGCTCTGATACCAAAGACGTAAATCTCAGGCAATATAATAAGTAAGTAAATAGAAATTAAAAGCTTAACAACAGGCGGTATAACCAGCCATATGTATAAGAGCAATTGAAGCAGGCGGTATAACCGACCATATGCATGATAAAATAAATAAGATAAAGAGATATACAAAAATCATCTTCATTAAATACAAAGTACTTATAAGGAGAGTTAATTCTCAGAAGAGGTGAAGACAGAAGACATGAAGAAAGACAGGAGAGTTGGTTTACAAAAGGCAGGCTTGGGAGAGCTAGGAGAGAGTTGAGAGAGAGAGAGGACAAGGCTTCAGATGAGGAATTCCGAATGCCTTTCCTTTGTTACAAACTCCTATATTTATAGACACTAAAACAATGCAACACAGTAACTCTAATAATACATGAACAGTACTAACACGTGAAAACCAATCTGTACAAACAGTAACTCAAACAGTAACTTTAATAATACATGAATAGTACCAACAAATGAATAATACATACAAAGTCGATTGTCGTTTTCATCCGAGGAGATAATATTCTTGACAACTTTAATCTGTCATGTTGACTAATTTGGAAAGCAGTAATCTTTTAGAATCACATAATCTGAGGGTCATAATTTATCAAATCCAGTTCAAACGGATCTTGGGAATCCATCAGAGGTACTGGATGATAAGGAGAATATTTTTGAGAAGGAGAAGCGCCTGAGTGAGAAGCCTGTTGAAAAGGAGATGCCTAATGAGCTGCAGGTTGCTGTAATGGAGATAATCTGGTTGGATGCCGTGCGTCGTCTTCATCATCACTATCTGAAACTTGTGACATTACTTCGGCTAATTTTTTCAAATCTTTCTTGCTGGTAATGGATACTAATTGTGCCTGGAATCTACTCCTTTGAACAAGTACTTCTGGGGCTTTGGTAATTTTTGAAAACATTTTCAGGACATGATCATAATTGTATTTTTCCCACCATTTGACAGAGACTTGGCGGGTCAAGAACATAATGGTTTTGAGAGAGGGATGAGGTTTGATATATATTCCCATTTCATAATCCAATTTAATTTTGTTTTGAGAAAGAAAAGAAGAAGTGGTGGACAATGACTTAATGTTGGTTGACTATCATCTTGGGAAGTAAAAATTCGGAAACTTTCCTGGAGAGGGAGAGGAAGGAGAAGAAGTTCGGGTCCATAATGGTCCCACCAAAGTGAAAATCATTTAGGAAGTGTTTTAATTTATTGTAATTTATCAAAATGAAGGAACCACGAATGACGCAAATTTTTATTTTGTTTTAAAAATATTTTTGTCCATGCCTGTTGATAATCATAATAGTCGTAGTAAGGAGGATCATAAGGTTGAGAAAATTTTCTTGTCAGATAGGGATTTTTTTCCCCATTGTTCCAAAGTGAGGACCTGTTTAATGGTGACTTTATGAAAAGCAATAATTGGAGGTGCAGGTGGAGATGGTTGAGTTTGAAGGGAACAAGAGATTTCAGAGAGAATAATTGAATCTGAGTCTACTAATATGAATTCATAAAAATTTTGGGTCTTCTTAATGTTTTGCGGGATATAATGCCAATCTGGTAAAAGAAAGGTATCAAGTAATTTTTGGGGGTCAGACAAGTGTTGGATTTCAGGCTCGATGGGGAAGACAGGGTGCCAGTGAGATTTAATAATAATAGGAGATGTAGCAGATTGAGATAGTAATGGCGGACTAATAATCTGAGAAGGAGAAGAAGAAGGGGAAACAGCTTGAGAGTATGTTGGTAATTTTGGAGAAGATAATGGTGAAAATGGATTGTAGGAAGGCCTAATATTTTGTAGTAATGACCCCAGTACCGTATATGGTCTTGGCGTTGCAGAAGGACAAGGTGAAGGATAAGGAGGAGATGGTGGCAATGCATAAGAAGATTTAGTCTTTACTTTGGACTTTGAGGAAGACATGATTTTCCCTGTAAAAATTCTCGGGATAGAAAATCAGGAAGAGAATTAGCTTCTCCTTTAATGTGTTCAATATCAAAATAAAAAAATACTTAATATAGCTTGCCATCTAGGAAATATTTGTTTGGCAGCCAGGTTTTTCACATCTTTAATCAAAACTTCCTTGGCTGATTTGCAATCTATCCTAAGTAAAAACTTTTGATTTAACAAATCATCTTGAAATTTAGAAATACATAATACAATAGCTAAAATCTCTTTTTTAATGGTGCTATAATTCTTTTGGGCAGGATTCCAACATCCTGAATGGAATCGAACAATCTATTCAGAATCACCTGATAATCTTTGTTTCATAATTCCTCCATAACCAAGATCAGAGGCATCCGTTTCAACAATTTTTAAAGTATGAGGGGATGGGAGTCCCAAACATGGTAATTTCTTAACATGAGTCTTAACCTGTCTTATAATATTTGTATGTTCTTCTGTCCATGGAGGTGGATTCTTTTTTAATCTCTTAAATAATGGTTTGCATAATGGCCTGAGAGATTGATAAAAGTCTGCAATGTAATTAAGGCTTCCTAGAAATCTTTGTAATTGTTGTTTATCTTTGATTTCATCTGAAAATTTATCAGCAAATTCTATTGCTCTACTAATTGGAGTAATAGTTCCTTGGTAAATATCATATCCAAGAAATCTAATTTTGTTTTGAAATAATTTTATTTTTGGTGATGAAACAACTAATCCATTTGTTTAATAATTTGGACAAAAGTATTTAAGTGCTTCCAGTGTTGTTCAATAGATGAAGAGAATATTAATACATCATCTATATAGACTATTGAAAAATGAGTAAAATGGGTAAATATTTTGTTCATAATATTTTGAAATTCACTATGGGCATTTTTTAATCCAAATGGCATAACATTCCATTCATAATGTCCGAAGGGGACTGTAAAAGCTGTTTTATACCGATCTTTTTCAGCAATTTGAATTTGCCAGAACCCACTTTTCATATCGAATTTTGAAAATACTGTAGCATTATAAAGTTTAGATAATAAATCTTTCTTATTAGGGATTAGGTACCTAATCCATTGTAATACTTTATTTAAAGGTTTATAATTAATAACTAACCGAGGAACTCCTCTTTCTAATTCTGCCTGTTTTTTAACATAAAAAGCAGCACAGCTCCAAGGTGATTTAGTTTTTCTAATTAATCCTTTTGCTAATAAATCATTAATTTCTTTTTTGCAGAATTCTAATAATTCATTATTCATTTGAATTGGTCTGGCTTTAGTTGGAATTTTTTTTCAGAAAATTCTTTTTCATAAGGTAATTCAACTATATGTTGTTTTCTATTCCAAAAAGCATTAGGAAAGTTAGATCATACTTCCTTTTCGATCATAATCTTAAAATTATCAATTTTTTGAGTTAATAATGGATCCTTTAATTGTTCTTCAATTCTTTTATATTTTAATTCTTGTTTTAAAAAACTTATCTGTTTTTCTTTTCTTTTAATTCTGTTTTTTGTTAAAAAATTAATTTCTTTAGATAATGAAACTCCTTTTAAGGAGTTAATTTCCTTTGATACAGGAGGAAATAGAAATTTAAATTGAATTTCTTGTCTGAGTATTTTAGTGGAAATTCCTTCCTCTGTTACAGAGAATGGGTATAATAATGCAAGGAATGAATTTCCTAATATTACTTTAGTGTTAATATTTTTTACTTAAATAAATGTTGTTTTGAAACAAATTCCATTATTACAAATATGCACATTAGATAGTTTATAATTTATGTTTAATTTTGCTCCATTAGCTTGGGATAATGTTTCTTTTGTTTTTTCAAAATATTTAGAAGGTATTATTCCTTCTTGTATACAATTTAAGTCTGCTCCTGTATCTAATAGAGCAATCGTAGTAAAAGAAAATTCTTGATTAATTGAGACCGTTACTTCAGTATACCATTTTTGAAAATTTATCTTATTGAGAATATTAATGAAGTTGTCTGTCTCATCTTTAATAATTATTGTTGAACTTTCTCCTTGTTCTTTATTATGAGAGTTATCTATATTTTTGTCTATTTTTAACAATATAATTTCGTGTATTAATTGTTCATTTGAAACTTCTAATTTAAGATTGGATGCTTTTAGATTTCTAATTTCTTGTTTTATTTCATTAATTTCTTGTTGCAGGTCTTGTAATGTGATTCTTTGTTTTTCTGTTTTAAATATTCCTACTATTTCTGAAAAATTTTAGGGTGCAGAAGAGGTTATCGAAGTGGTTTGATGATTAAAAGTGTCTCTTAGTTTTTCTAAATAACTTTTTCTTTCCTGTGGATCTTTAATTCTATCTATTAATTCTAATATAAGATCTTCTTATTTTGAGAGTACATTAATGGTTTTATTACAAAAACAACTATTTTTATCTAAACAATTGCATACCTGTATTTCATCTTCTTCAGATTCGCTTTCAGAAGACTGTTCTGAAAGACTTGATTGTTTTAATTGATAGATTTCTTCTTCATCAGAAGAGTTTTCCTCTTCTTCACTTGAATGTATTATAAACATATTTAATAATTTTTCTTTTAATGTTTCAGATATGTCTAATTCATTAATCTGTTGTTTTACCTTACAATTTGACTTATAGTGCCCAACTTTTCCACATTTATAACAAACAATTTGTTTCTTCTTTTTATTAGTCTTTTTTGGAGTTTTTATTGGTTTGTTATATACTTGTTTATCTTTTGGGTTTTTATAAGGTTTCCTATATTTTCGTTTTTTGTTAGAATAATTCTTATAAACTCTTTTTCCCTTTTTATGCCTTGCTGAAGGAGCTAATAATGGAGTATAACCAAATTGTTCACAAAATATACCTAATTCTTTTTTAGCAAATTTCTTTTCTTTATCCATTTGTTTTTTTAATCTTAAGTCATTACACATAGTCAAACCAGCTCTATTAATGGTAGTTATTATATCACCATATGTAAGATTTAAGAAATCAATAGTACCATCTAATTTTACTAATGATTCTCGTACCTTTTGGGCGAAGTAATATGGAAGTCCGGCTATGAACTTTTCCTTCCAGTATGGTTGCTGGCAATCATTTCTGATCATAACTTTAGTTAAAAATACATCTTTATACCAACGAAAATCAGATAATTGAGGACATTTTAGGTTAATCAATAAATCACTGGTTCTTTCCATGAATTGGACAGGATCTCCAACAAAGTGTTTGGTTAATACATATATTAAAGTATTTACAGCGTCTTCTAATGGTAATCCATTTTCTGTTTTAATTACCTGCATATTTTCATCATGTTTATACGCAGTTAATATTTATGTCTTTTGTTCATTTGACAGGTAATGATCCCACCAGCCTTTTAATTGGCCAGTAAATCCTGTAACAATAATATGTGCTACTTGGTGATCAGTTTTTCTATTACTTTTATAAACATTAGCTACCATAACCATTTCTTGGAAATGGTTTAATATTTCATACTCAGATAATCCGTCTATATTCCATTCATATAATACATCTGGTGCAAAAGCAGATCTTACTATATGTTCTCTTTCTTCAAATTGCATATCAGGAGGGGTAGGCCTTGGATACCAGTTTCGAGTAATGGAGACATGGTGTTTAGAATCTCTAGCTGAAAAGCTATTAATATGGTCTCATCTAATCTTATTTATTTGTAAGTCTAAATTTTTGAATTGGTTTTCAATATTACTTATTTCAGAATCAGATATTTCAGGAGAATCTGTTTTACTTAGCATATTAATATGAGGTCGTTTTGAGGTAGATGCATTATTACTAATAGTTAATTTTTCTAATTTGTTAGAGATTTGTTCTAATAAATCATTTTTACTTTTAGAAAAAATAGGTTTTAGATGAGATGGGATCTCATGAAGGACGAATAAAGGGGTTTCTTTTGCTTCTTTAACTGTAGGATTTATAGGAGATATCTGGGCTTCAATTCTTTCTAATTGTTTGCTCATGGTTTTTAGATATAAATTAGTGTAATTATTCTGTTGAATTATATTATCAGTATTTTTAGCTTCTACCGAATTATTATATTTTTTTATTGGTGAGGCCAATATTTGGGTATTTCTTTGATTGAATTTAATGATTTCAAAAGGAGGATATTCTTCGTAAACAGTTTGATTGTTTTCTTCTTTAATCCATTGATTAGTAGTCCGGTTTATGGTTGATAATCGATTTGTTTTATAAATTTTGAACCATGAAAAGAATGGTATATTAATTTGGATTTCTTCCAAATATTGATAATATTTTTCTTGAATATAATCCCTTTCTATTTTTGTAAAGGTTGAGAAGAATGTTAATCTTTTATGACTATTTTCTTTTTTCATATAATCTTGTTTAAGATATTCTTTGTTAATTTTAAACTCTTCTTTACTCAGAGTGTATATTTGGGCATCATCTCCAATCACTTGGGAATATGTTGGAGAAGAAGGTTCCTTTTCAGGATTATGAGAGGTGGATGCTCTATCAAGATTATGAGAAGTGGATGCTCTATCTAGATGACTAGCATGATGACTAACAGTATAAACTGGTGTATCAATAATATTTCCGGGAATAATTCCCCTAATCTGTGTATCTAGGCTACTCTGAGATTTGTTATCAAAATTTTGGGATCTTGATGTAAGAACAAATCTGGGTGTACGATAACTAGAAAGTGTAGGAGAAGAATAATGTGAAAAAAGATCTTCTAAAAGGTTGAAAAGCTATTTGGACCGTTCCGTCCGGTTTTTGATCTATATATTCAAGGTCTTCTTTAGAATTGTTTTCCATCTTAGGTAATGGAGTAATATTTTCTAATTGCCATTCATTTGGGAGAGTAATTTGATTCCAATTGATTTGCCTAGGAATTTGTATACTAGAGTTTTGTATACTAGTTTGTAATAATAATGTGTATCCTTTAGGACTGAATAAGAGCTTATGGTTCTAATGTTGTCTTCATTAGTTTATAATGGATCCTATATACTACAGTTGAAGGATGTGACCCTTTCATCATATTATAACCATTTGTTTTAATGTTTAGTGTCAAAGCATGTAATATATTATGATCAAATAATGAAATAGAATAATTTGGATAACAATTAAAATAAACTGGACTTTGGAACAAACTTGATTCTACCATTCCAAGTAATGAATCATGGAAATAAAAGTGTCTTCCATCTCTAAGACAAAGTAATACTGAGGTGTTTAATCCCACTCTAGTAAGTTGTTTTATAGCAACCTGTACTAATCCAAAATGTATGTAAGAGTATTTCTGTTCTTTGTGTTGTTTAATAGCTTCTCTTGTTAATAATTGTAACGATTCATAATCATTATTGAGGCTAATAGTTTTTTCTACTGTTTTAATCGTATAATTGGTAAGAAATGATAGCTTAGAAGAAAAAGTAGAATGTTTATATATTTGATTCTTTGGAACATTAGGAATCGTCCAATCTTGTAAATTTCTTTCTATTTCTGTTATATTATAATCTTCTTGGTTAATATTGTCAGGTTCTATGGGGATATTAGTAGTAGATTCATTAGTAGATTCATTAGGTTTAAAGAAAGAGTTCAAATTCATTGAGACAGAATAAAGATTTCCTATATCCAAAGAGAAATAAGTAGATCAAGAGCTTGAGAGAACACCACCGGGACCACCCTTAAGAGCCTTCCAGCATTAATGGACTGACCAACGGATTTCAATGGCTTACCAACACAAGTCTCCCAATATAGTTCATTTCCTTTTTCTATAGATTATCTTTATTAAAAACTATATCAATGATTTTTACTCTTTTTTTTTTTTTAATAATGCAAGGATACTCAAATGATACTTTATACTTTTAATTTCGTTTATTAAGAATCTGCGATGATTTTTCCAGTGTTCTAATAAATCCCTTCTGCTTTGATATAAAAGGTATTTAGTTACCATTGATTTTTTATCTTGTTTCATTAATGAAATTTTCTCTTTAAGATCTTTTATATCAATCATTAACAGTTGTAATTCATTTCTTAGATTCCAATCCATACACTTTAAATCATACAGATCTCGATAACCAGCACCAGGAGCAAAATAATATTCCATAAGATTAAATGTAAAATAAAATAACAGTAAAACAATAATAATAACAATATAGAGAACAACAATAGAATAATAATAACAATATAATCGCCAATGACTCTGATACCAAAGACGTAAATCCCAGACAATATAATAAATAAGTAAATAGAAATTAAAAGCTTAACAACAAGCGGTATAAAGTATCATTTGAGTATCTTTGGTATCAGAGCCAATAATAACAATATAGAGAATAAAAATATAGAGAATAATAACAATATAGTACTATAGATGAGACAATATGGTGATATTATATATATGTTACTTATAACTTAATTGGTATGATATTATATATTCATATATACTTTACTATAATGTAATATATAATATGCGTTATTATATATTATAATATGATATTACTATGTTACTAAACTATAGTATCATTTAATATGTCTATATATATTAATGTTGTTATTTTATTTAAAAATATAGTGTAAAAAAAAATTATTAAACATTTAGAAAACCGTTCGAATGTAATATTTAAGCGCTCGAACGTGAAACTTAGGAGGGAAATTATTCCCGCCTCGTTGTTTCACGTTCGAACGGCAAACTTTACTGAAATATATGGCAGAACTTCAGAATCTTCCCTCTCCTCCCGCCCCTATCAGTCCCTCACGAACAAACAGAGCCTTTCTCCCTCAATCCAGCCCCAAAACTACTACTTTTCATCTCACTCAAGTATTTTCGGATTAATACGTTATTTCTACTACTTTTTATGGAGCTCTTTCTCGGTTCTAAGGTTTTATCTTTTCTTGGATTTTCATCTAAGGTATGTCTTTTATAATCTACTTTTTATAAGTTTTTATCTAAGTTTTAATCTCCATCTTGATATTTTTGTTTGTTGGCATGTTGTTATTATACCGGTTATGGTTTGTGCATTTGTTGATATGTTTGCGTTTTCCGTTATTGAAGACGACTGGAAATCTGGAATGAACACCGTTCGAACGGTTTGAGATTACCGTTCGAACGGGTATGTTTTTTTTGAACGGTAGGTTTAACACCGTTCGAACGGAAACTTACAATACATAACAATATTAAAATATTACATAATCTTTATATTTTAATAAATATAGCTAAGATTTAATAATATTGAAATAGTTAATCCTAAATACTATAAAATTTGTAATTTAATTAAAATATTACATAATCTTTAAATTTTAACGAATATAGCTAAGATTTAATAATATTGAAATAGTTAATTCTAAATACTATGAAAATTTGTATTTTAATTAAAATACTACATAATCTTGGAAAATTTTAATAAATATAGTTAAGATTTAATGTTATTGATGTTGTTGTTGTATTGTTGTATAAATAATATGTTCTTATTGTCTGACATATGTTAGTATATCTTGCATTATTTGTATTTCATCAAAATGAACCTTAGACCCGTTCGAGAGTTATCAATCTAGATGAATGCTTGATTGATAACTCTTAAATTGTCCAGAGTGGACAGTTTGAGATTGTAAAATCATTCTCGCAAACTATCGAACTATATCTGTTATCGTCTAACATTACGATTTTGGTAGATTCATCCCATGTTCTTCGAATATGCAGTTTTGGTCACGGTGCAACGACGTGTTAATCGTCAGTGCACACAACCAAACGAGCATATTTGGAGAATTATGGGGAGATGCTGCCAAAATTTTGTTGGATGTGACAGATAATAGATCATAAGTTGGCGTCTATGATCTTACAATCCCGAATGGGATAGGACCAACTACCCGATGAAAGGTGACATACTCTTTGATTGATACATGATACATACATAATCCCAATTGATGCATATGTGACTGTTTGTAATGAATATAGTCGGCATGGATAAGAGTTGGATGCAAGTTAGCGATCGATTGGGTCAGAACTATGATATATATGCTGAAGGTGTTAAGAAATTCTTGGAGTTCGCATTGGATGCATGCGATAGTGATAGGCGTATTAGATGCCCATGCAGAGAATAAAGGAATTTACGTTCTCATAAGATAGACTTGGTGAGAGAGCATCTGTTTGTCAAAGGTATTGACAAAGGTTATACTGATTGGGTTTTACACGGCGAACCATATCCAACTTCATATGAGGCTCTACATGAAGAAGACGAGATTGATGAAGATGTACAACCAGAGGTTGTTGGAGATGAATATGATGAAGATATGGAGCAAATGTTAGGTGACATCGGTGCGGGAATGTTTATGGATGAAGGTGACGCGGACACATCAAGTTCAAATGATGGGGGCCATAACACTTTTGCACGATTGTGGGATGATTCACAGTGTGAGCTATATCCAGGATGTAGAAGACACAGTAAGTTGTCATTTACTGTAAGACTGCTTCACATAAAATCAATGTGTCGATTATCTATTAAGGCTATGAATATGTTACTTGAGCTGTTTAAAGAGGCACTGCCGACAGACAATACTTTATCTTGTAACTTCTATGAAGCAAAAAAGTTGAAACGAGGACTCGGATTTGATTACAACGTAATACATGCATGTAAGAATGGCTGCATATTATTTTGGCGAGAGAATGAGCAGTTGAACGAGTGCCCCATATGCCACGAATCAAGATGGACATTGGACAAGCAAAATGTGCCGCAAAAGGTCGTATGTCACTTTCCATTAATACCTAGATTACAACAATTATTTATGTCACGCGCAACGGCTGTTGACATTACATGGCACTCATCAGGCAGAGTAAGGAACGATGATATTTTGTCACATCCTGCTGACTCTCAAGTGTGGAAGCAATTTGATCAGGACCATCCATGGTTTGCTGAAGAATCACGTAATGTGCGACTTGGGTTGGCAACCGATGGATTTAATCCGTTTGGGAACATGAGTACTAGTCATAGTACTTGGCCAGTTGTACTTATGCCGTATAATCTACCACCGTGGAAGTGTATGAAAGATCCATATTTCATGATGAGTTTGCTCATTCCAGGTCCGAGATCACCGGGAAATGATATAGACATACACTTACAGCCATTAATTGCAGAATTGAAAGATTTGTGGGAGAATGGGGTTGTCACATTTGATTCATCAACAAGCAAGTCGTTCAAGATACATGCTGCGGTGTTATGGACAATAAATGATTTTCCCGCTTATAGAAACTTATCTAGTTGAAGTACTAAGGGGAAAATGGCATGTCCAACTTGTAACAAACATATCAAATTTGAATGGCTTACGTACGGGAGGAAATTATGTTTCATGGGGCATCGTCGATTTTTACCTGGTGACCATAGATGGCGTGGAAATTCTAGAATGTTTGATGGAACTGTTGAATGGGGCCAACCTCCACCATATTTGACTGGCGAAGATGTACTTGCACAATTTATAGATGTTGGTTGTAATGAATTTGGTAAAAAACAACGAAAGAGAAAACGAGCCACGAATGAGTTGAATTGGAGCAAGAAGAGTATATTTTTTGAACTCCCGTACTGGTCGAAGTTAAAATTGCGGCATAGTATTGATGTTATGCATATTGAAAAAAATATATGCGAATCCATATTAGGAACATTGATGTCAATTGAAGGAAAAACAAAGGATACATTAAACTAAAGAAAGGATCTGAAGCGGTTGGGAATAAGACCGGAAATACAATTGCAAGAAAATGGTTCGTCTGTCTACATGCCGATTGGGTGGTATACATTGCCAAGGAACGAAAGGGCTACATTTTGTGAATGGCTAATGAAGATTAAATTATCGGATGGTTATGCGTGGAATCTAGCAAGGTGTATGAGAACAAATGATTGGAAAATAACTGGATTAAAAAGTCATGATTGTCATGTATTCTTACAGCGTATCTTGCCTATTGGTTTCCGTGAGTACTTGACAAGAGACGTGCGTGTGGCTTTAACTGAGTTGGGTGCATTTTTTAAAGACTTATGTGCTAGGACGTTGAATGTGGAAGCTTTGGATCGAATGGAACGAGAAATTGCCATAATATTGTGTAAGCTAGAAAGTATTTACTCACCGTCATTCTTCGACTTGTAGGACCAATTCAATATAGATGGATGTATCCCATTGAACGGTTTCTTGGAAAATTGAAACGTACAATGGGTAACAAGGCCCGCCCAGAAGGATCAATTGCAGAAGCATATATTGACGATGAGTGGCATACATTCTATTCCAAATATTGTGATGGAGTTGACACTAGGTTTGATCGATCGGAAAGAAATTTTGACGTTGACCGAGCAAGACAACGAAATGTATTTTCTGTGTTTTTCCAGCAAGTACGTCCAACTGGTGCTGTGCGTGGTTATCACTTGTGTGGATGAGAGTTTGAGAAAGCTTAGTGGTATGTATTCAACAATTGCCCTGAAATAGAGAACTACTTGAAGTAAGTTATAACTTTTTCTTAAAGTAAATTCGCTCATTTACTTTAAACAAATTATAAGAATATAAAAGATTTTGTGATAATCATCAATTTCAGTGATCATATTAACGTGCTAAAGGAACTGGGAGTAAATGATATAAACCAGAAACATGAAGAGGAGTTCCCGAGGTGGTTTGAAGAACGGGTAATGAGATTACATATGCTTTACTCAATAACCAATAAAAAAATATTGATGTAAATTTTGATATAATATATGCTTTATTCAATATGTAGGTTGTACAAATGCATGCAAATAATCCAAACGATATATCAGATGAACTATATGCATTGGCACGTGACCCATCGAGACGCGTTGCTCGATATTCTGCATGTATTTCTCGAAAAAGTAGGTATCACACAATGGATCGAGATTGTTATAGGATAACCCAGAATAGTGGTGTCCTAGTCGAAGGGAGTCATGATGGAGAAAACATTGATTTCTATGGGGTTATTGTCGATATAATTGGAATGAAATATTTGGAGGAGCTTGCGGTGTATCTATTTAAGTGTGATTGGTGGGATTTAAGCAATCCTCGAACTGGCGTCCGTGATGATGAATATTTTTTGAGTGTTAATACATCAAAAAAATGGTATGAAGATGATCTTTTTATTTTGGCTTCTCAAGCATCTCAAGTATTCTACTTAGATGATCCAGAGTTAGGACATCAATAGCAAGTAGTACAAAAATATTCTCCAAGAAATATATATGATGTTATCCCTCAGGCGGAAGGACAAGATGATGAAGAAAATGATCCCTCTACTCAAGAAGCATACCAAAAGAGTCAACCTGCCTTAAATTTGTTTGTGGATTTGAGCCAGTACGAGATGATTCCATTAACTTGAGAAGATATTGAAACTGAAATTGTTGATACGATAACTGAGGAAAATGTTGAATCATCTGAAGTATCTACAAATGATGAGCGAATTGTCAAATGAAACTGATACAGATTACGATTGACCAATTATGTGTTAACATTACACTTGATGACAAATATTTTACTTTTTGAATGTATCAGTGGTTTGAAATTATGCCACCAAAGAGGAAGGAAGTTCGCAACCCATCTCCACCTGTTCCTAGCTCTCCTTCAGACTCACCATTAGAGATTGACTCTACAGAACAAGGTAAAAATCTAATACTCATAAAAGTTATTAATTAAGGTAGTATGATAGACATATAATAGAGATTGATTACAATGTTATATTTTATAGAGTCCACAGTACAATCTCGTCAAGGTCGAGGCACCACTAGAGGTGTGACGTTGGAAAAATATCGCAAGGTGGGTAAGATCAAGGTTAACATTCCTGACGAACATACCGGAGGAGAAGGACAACCAGCAGCTTGGCTTGCATCGCATGTGGGTGCTCTTACATGAACTTATGCACCTTTGGCAACGACTTCATGGAAGAAAGTCCCCCAAGATGTTAAAGAGTTTATCAAGAAGCGTTGTTTGGTAATGTTTAAAACATTGATTTAGTAGAATAAATTTCTATATTTTACTTAAATTTAGAATATTATAAATGATAATATATTTGTAACTATGTTTTTCAAGGATGATTTTGAATTAAATTTTGGTTGGAGAGAGGAGCGTAAGACTGTGGAAGAGCTTATGAGTAATTCATTCTGTAAATATAAGGTGAGGTGTCATGAGCATTATAATAAGTTTGAGAGCAAGGAAGATGCACGCCAACATCCCTTTCAAGATGTCCGACCTTCTGAGTGGGAAAAACTTTGTGACATGTTTGAGGATCCATCATATCAAGTATAATTAAATTAATTATTTAACTTGTCTTATTTGTTATTTTGTTTCATAATTTTTTCAATTTCTTTGCAGGAGAGAAGTTCTATAAACAAAACAAATAGGTCAAAATTGAAGATTAATCATCATGCAAGCTCAAGATCTTTCCATCGCCTTTCTAAGAAATTGGTATTGTTATTTTTTTTTATTGGATATAGTTAATTGTTTGGATGAATCATAATGACTTTATATCTTAACACATATTTATTATAGCAAGATTCAAATACCAATTATGATCTGACAAAATTATATGTTGCATTGCACATTGATCGTAATGGAGAGTGGACTCATCCTGATGCCCGTAAAAATTATGTAAGTATTATAACCTTACTTAAATATATTATAATATATATGACGATATTAATTCTTTATTTTATATATGTCTAGAATAAAATGGTTGCCCTTCGTGCTGAATCTGCATCAGAACAAAATTCCTCAACAAGTGATATTGATATTTTTACAAAAGTCCTGGGTCAACGTTCAGGATATTTAAGGAGTATGGGTCGCTGTGTAAAGCCTTCACCTTCTTCCTCTTCTTCCGGGTTTGCCTCTACGACTTCTATAGAGCTAGAGGATGCGAATTCCAGAATCGAAGAATTGATTGCAAGACAGCATGAGTTAGAGGCTCAATTGGCGAAACAAGCAGACATGGAGATGCGTTTCAAACAACATGAAGAACAACAAGAAGAGTTCAGGTGACATATGCAACTCCAAATGCAGCAGCTTATGCAACAGTACAGGCCTCCAAGCAACTAATGGTTTTTTATGTACACATTTTGGGATTGTCTATTTATGTACGAACAATGCTAGTTTCATGGTTGTTTATTTAGTTTGCACTTATTATAAAACTTTTGTGACTATTAAANAGTTCAGGTGACATATGCAACTCCAAATGCAGCAGCTTATGCAACAGTACAGGCCTCCAAGCAACTAATGGTTTTTTATGTACACATTTTGGGATTGTCTATTTATGTACGAACAATGCTAGTTTCATGGTTGTTTATTTAGTTTGCACTTACTATAAAACTTTTGTGACTATTAAACAGTTTCTAATGTATTTTTTCAAATATTATGAATGTCTATTTGGTTTTTTATTATTGAGTTTAAATAAAATAGTTATCGTTCGAACTCCCACTTTAACGTTCAAACTCAACTTCTTTTTGTACCATTCGAACGAAAATTTCACCACGTTCGAACGGAAATCTATATTTATGCCGTTCGATATATCCGTTTGACGTTCGAACGAAAAGATATATTTTTACCGTTCGAACGGGTATAGCTAATGTCTTCGTTGTTCGAACGTAGATTTAAATCGTTCAAACGTCAATTACTACCGTTCGAACGATATTCTGGGACGAATTTCAACCGTGACAAATAAGCTTTCCCGTTCGAGCGTGTTCGAACGGTTTCTATCAAATTCGTCCCAAAAGATATTTTTTAGGACGAAAATGGTGATTTTTTTCCCAATATATCTTTTGGGACAATGTTGTTGGGACGAGCTCGGGACGAATTTTTTTCGTCCCAAAAAATTTTTTGGGACGAAATGACTATAATTTGGGACGAAAAATTTCATCCCAAAAAGTTGTTTATGTTGTAGTGAATATAATTTTTATTTTGAACTTGAAAAAGTTAAATTATTTATTATATTGTATGTAGATGTTTTTGAAAAGTTGTAATAATTATGTAAGATGAGATGCATGAAATGAGTCTTGTCAGCTCATCTCAGTAACCAAACCAGGCCTAAAATTAACATAATGATAACTGGTTTAATTAATTATCAAATATGGTACAAGCACTATATATATATATAGATACTTTCAAAGTGTAATAATGATACTCCTAGAATTGCTTGGCTTAGGACTGCAACCTGTTCCTTCTCTCCACCCATCGCCTCCGTACCCCTTGGGACAAGAACAATTGAAATACCCCACATGGTTTACGCGTGCTTTCTCAACGCAAGGGTTTGAAGTTTTGCACTCATCAATATCTGCAACCCATGCAGTAATAACCAAACATGATACTCATGTAAGAAAGAAGAAAGGCTCGTGCTAGATCGCACGGTACATGTACATGAATTGAAAAATGTTATGGAATAATGCTACACGCCCCGCTGGGGGTGTAGGCTTGCTTTTTTATGTCTTTTTTTTAAGTTTTTTTTTTTATTATATAGATTTTTTTAACAATTTTAAATATTTAAAAAAAATAAAATAAATTCATAATATTATTAAAAAAAATACTTCCTTAATCAAGAAATAAAATAAAAAATCATAAAAAATATTTTTATTTTACTTCTGATTAAGGAAGTAATTTTTAATGATTTTTTTTTTACTTTCTGATTAAGGAAGTGTTTTTTAATGATATTCTAAATTTATTTTATTTTTTAAAATATTTAAAATTATTAAAAAAATCTATATAAAAAAAATCACATCGAAAAGTAAGGCTACACCCCAGGGGGAGCCCCCAGCGGGGGCTGTAGCATGACCCAATGTTTGGATACTTGATTATCTTGTAATTCTGTCAATAGTAGTGAAATAATCTATAAGTAGCAGTGAAATGATCAACTATGAATAGCATTAAAATGGTTTGAGTTAAGATATTTTATTAGATTTTGAGAAATGAGAGAAAAATGGTTGATTAACAATATTATAAAGGATTCTCGGATCGAGATCATTTTTGGTTTGAAAAATCATAAACAGACATCATTTTTCACAACACATTACGCAATCATGTTTTAAAATGAATAGTAGTTTAATGAAATACTTTATAAAAATAACATTACTTTACAACAATACTCTAACTTTAAAACATGTGTTGTGAAATATATTTTGTGGGTATCATTGCATGGGTAAAATTTTGATAATCATACATAAAAACCTTGCATTTGATTATACTTAGTACGTTATTGAACTTTCTTTATGAGCTACAATGCTTTCTTTGTATATAGTAACTTAACCATCCATTTGTTTATATTATTTTCCCTCTCCAGATATATACAGATGCTATAATGATTCAACTTTCTTAAACCATTGAAAAATGCTATTTGAACCAAGAATTCTTATCGACAAAATCGACCGATTTTTTTTTTTTAATTTTTTTACTTAATGGTTAAAAAAGTAACTATTAGTGAATTGATTTTTTTTTTTCTAAACATGTCTAAAAATGTATAAATTAAGTGGTTGAAAGAAAAGAAATAAAGAAATAAATAAGTGCATTTACACTTGTCGGTATAATGCAAGAGCACAATTCTCGATCCCCTAGCATTAATGTTCTAAACCATTTTGGGAAACTTTTCAAATCTGCTTATGCACTTATATAAGCATGCTTTATCATTTCTCATAAGACTCATGTTGAAAGCAAATGCTATGTATGATCACATTTATATTTTCTGGTAGAGAAGTATAATCTAGATTTGCAAAACATGTCTTTTAGTGGCTGTTGTCAGCAATATTGATAATGAAGAATACTTACATCTAAAGCTATCATATCACTCTCATGTTATGAAGAACATCAGGCGTAACAATATTCTCTCTTTTCATGTTGAAAACCCTCTCTCTCTCTCTTAAAAAGCCTCAAGATCTAATTTTCGCCGGAGTCTCCCTCTCATTTCCTAATTTCTTAGTTTATTTTGCTTTTTTCAAGGCTAAAAAAAGTCATATCTATAGTTGACCCGATAGTTTAAATTGATGGTAGACAATATCATGTTATGAAGAATACTTACATCCAAAGCTATCATATCACCATCATAAACCGCATCACCATTAATTTTCAATAATATCACTTTAAAGGAAGATGATATCACTCTTTTTCCAAATCATGATGCTTTGAATATGATATATTTGTCATTCTAAGATTGGTCTTAATTGATGGCTGAGTCTCACATTAATTTATATATTTGAAAATATGCAATTTATAATTACAATTATGTCCAACACACGAAATAATGACAGAAGGAAGAAACTAAAAAAAAAAAAAAACAGACGGAAGTTGGACAACACGTACACGAAATAATTATGACATGCAATGCGTGCATAAGGTGTTTGAGAAAATATTTATTGAATCATTGTGAGAGTGCCGAGAGTCATTGGATTAATATATATACCAATACGCGCAAGGTTCTCTATTATGATATAAATACAAGCGGTATGGACCGTTGGAATGAAATATCATACAAGGAAAATGATCAAATCCTAAGTTGACTAATATATATCTATGGGTTGGAAGTAAATCATGTGTGTAGCCGTTGTGTTTGAGGAGTTCCAATCTATATATAATAGGTTAGCCGTTGATGACATGAGTTCCCATATATATCATCTAGCAATCTTGACTTGAATCTTCAGTACTTGGTATGTGTCCATGATTGAAATACATCTGTTAATTGATCGGATCATCGGACTGACCAAAAAAATAAATTAAACATACCTTAGAAATACTATTAATTAAGACATTATCACAAAGTGGTAATCGACTGTAAATTTTATTTCTCTTAATTTAATTAAGACATTCTCAACCGTTGCATGGAAGGGGTGATGGGAGTTTGAACTCCCCATTTTGTTTTATTATCTAGTTTTTTTTTTTTTTTTTCCATTTCTTTTAATTTTCAGCATTTTTCTTTATTTTATTTTATTTCTATTTTTAGATTTTCGTCTTGGACAATTGTTTTATTTTTTAATTAATGTTTCTAGGGTTCGATTTTATTGTTTTTACTTAAAAAGGGAGTTCTTATTTAAAAAAAAAAAAAGAAAGGATTTGCAAACGAATATATGAAATTAGAAACTCAAGAATTAAAAGAATCATAAACATGATGAAAAATCTAATGTATGACTACATTCCAGCTTCTAACGTATGACTACATGTTTACGTTCTTCACCGGCCCTAAGGCCTTGTTTGGTTACACAAATGAGACAAAAGTTGAAAGTTGAATAAAATATTATTATAATCACTATAACAAAAAAGAGATTTTGGGACGATTTTATTTTGGGACGAATTGAAAATCGTTCCAAAAAGTAAGATTTAGGGACGAATTTTATATTTCATGCCAAAAAGACGACGGAAGCACTACAAGGAATTTGCCTTCTTGCGGGAAGCGAGCTCACCGCAATTCCTCTGGTTTTTGGCAGCAACCGAGTACCAGCTGCGATATTCATCCATCGCTAAACGGCCGAAAGTAAAACGTCTGCTCAGACCAATTACGGTGATAACTGCAAGGGGGCCGCAATTCCTGCCCTGTTGCTGCCAATCTTTCCCTCAGCAAAACTTGATGAATAGGTAGGGTTGAGGGGCAATAACGGCTGGGAGGTCGTCGGGAATTCATGAAATTTGTGGCGAAATTTCAGTCACCGCAAATGCAACCTTCGGCGAGTTTTCCCTTCACCGCAATTGCAAATTTTGTTGCCGCCGACATATCCCGTAGCGATATGTCAATGCCGAATTGGGTTTGAAGGGCTATTATGGCGAATGTTGGGAGGCCGCAATTGCTGTAGATGTTGCTGCCGATCTTTCCAGCAGCAACCTACGGCGATTCTTGGGGCACCGCAAAAGCCATCTCTTGCTACGTGTTTGGGGCATGCCGGAAATAAACCCCTTCCTTGACGGCCTGATATTGGTTACGTCGAAATTCGTAAGGATTGGTTGCGGGGAGGGGTGAATCGCGCAGGAAAATAACTTTTTACAGCCTTTCAAATTCTGGCCGACAATTACAACTCGTGGGTATTTGCTCTGAAAATATTTCCAGAACCGGCTTCAAACCAACGCAACAAATCAATGGGTTTACCAGGTGGGCGCAGAAATCCAACTATGGATTTCTTCCTAGTTTTTTCATACGGTGATAGCTACGTTATTATGGCTCTACTGAATCTAGGTAATTGGTCCTCAATCTCAACCCATTTCCGCCAATCATAGAATACAAGGCAGAATATTGAAGTACTGTAAGAGATGCCCTGTACGTATGAATCAATTGAACAAAAACTTGTAAACAAATTTCATGGGCCTTTGTTTGTGTGAATATACTTGAAGTTGGTGCAGATTTTTGTGCAAAATGATTTTTTGCATGTATGTATCAATGAATCGTATGCATCAATGAATAATTAAATTGCAATTTGTGCAAAAGCTTTATTCATTTTGCACAAATTGCTTACTAATTATTCATTGATCAGATTCCTCTCCATCTAATTGGTACTCTGTCAAGCCTAGTTTTTAGCACTTTTAATTTCTTTTAGATTAAAATATAGCAAATAGACATTCATGTATAAATAAAATTTGAATACGTCAAGCTTGAATACAACCTTAAATAAAACACCATATATTTGACTTGCATTTTCATGTACATTGCCATCTAGTTTTCATACAAGCTTGAATGAACATCACATTTACTTTCACATCATACATTATAGCAGGATAGATGTGCTGAATGTCATGCAAAATCAAGCTTAAATTCCTAAATACATACTGCCACCAAACACAAAGATGTGCTACTCTTTTTGGAATACAATGTTAACATGGCTATACATTTTAACCTGGGAGTGAAGTATACTTTTTGCATCCTGCATGCAGACTCATTGCTGCATCAAAAAATGACATCCATCTTTAACAGCTTATGTCTACCTGCAAGTTAGATAAATTCAAACTATTACAATCTATGTGCGTGCCTTCTAAATAACCCATTTAGATATTTAAATCTCCCTTCTCATGGAATCTAGCAAGCATGACAATGAAAATTAAAAGTCACTATATAAAGAAACAATGTATAAATATTTGTTGTCTAAGTTTGAAGTAGCAGATTATTTATTGATCTAGCAATCGATATATATATATATATACACTAACATACACGCATGTTTTTCCTCAGAAAATTATTAGGAACAATATCTCTTATTGATCTCGACTAGCAAGAATGCATGGAGGCCCCAGATCTATGGAATCAATATATGATGCTTTTCAAATTATAATATTGGAATGAATCAGAAAGCTTGAATTAATTAGCTAGTTTTGTAACAGATAAATTTTACCTTCAGATTCATTATATATTACTTCCTAGCTAGCTCCTAATTAAAATGTGCAATTCTCAAATAGTTCATTTGACATGCATATTCAACAAACATCTCTACCTATACTAATAAAAAACAAAAAAACCATTTTCCATTATATATACTCTATTACAAACGAACTGAAAAAAAAAAAACTTTCTTTGTACCTAGTATAGATCTCTCAAGTTCCAGGTTTTATATATCACCCAAACTCACTTAACAATTGCTAACAAGACATGTAGTTGGAAGGGGGTTTAAAGTATACTTACAAAGTTTCATCTGGGAATTAAACAAAATACTTCACCAAGCTGTAGACCAACAAATATATGCCCATGAATCTGCTGTGATGCCATTCCAGCAACTATAACCAACTTCAAAAATCTGCACCATTTTCTAATACAACTACTAAATAAAATATGTGCATGCAGGCAAAAGTTAGCAATTCCTTCTCCACAAAATATCAAAAAACTCCCAGTATAGTATATCATCCAGCTAAAGATTTCCTTCAGTGTCTCTATTAGACACTCCTTCAGATGTTGGCATATTCATCCTCTGGTCATAGGATTGTTGCCAAACCAGTAATTGAAGCACATCCTTTTTCAGTTCATCCAATTCCTTCTTGTACATCATTGCCTCATTTTTATGTTTCTCATTTTGTTGGGCTAGGTGCTCTACTTGTGCTGACATATATGATGGTCTAGGCTCAGGTATAACTGAACCACCAAGTCCTCTTGCATAACCAGACCTATGTCCTAGCACATCTCTAAATATAATATTTGCAGCCTCATCTGTGCGCTCCTCAGGCTCGATCTCATCTAACTTCTCAATCATCGTATTCTGAGAGTATGCACATATCTTATATGAGTTGTAATATCTGAAAATAACTAACTCCTTATCTTATCTATGAATCAAACAATATAGTATAGATAATAAGTTAGAGAGCACGCACATAGAGTGTTTCTGTCATTGGAGTGACAAATGCCCCTTTCTTCTTTGACCATCTAGTTTTTTTATAGAAGTTTACCAAGTTTGATGAGCTTGGACCCTTCGATCATATACACAAAAAAACCCCACCAAATTCTATGATTTAGAAATTTGTTTTAGACCAATCAGATTAAAAGTCAATATTTTCACAACAATCTTACCATCTCTTGTATTAATCTCACAAATGACTTTCTGCCTGCTGTGTGGTTCACACGCTGCTTTTTCCTATTTGCCTTATTTTGATTAGATATTTTCTGCAATATTAATAATGAATCTGTTAACAATACCCAACATAGATCACTTTACAATAACCTGAAATCAGATTCTAACACTATCTTATATTTTCAAACTTCTACCCATCAATTGTTACCTTGAATTCGTCACTCCCCCATCTTTCACATAACTTCATCCATACATATGGTTCCACCAGTGACGTTGACTTCATTAATGCCTCCTGGTGTGTTGCACAACCCACATATATTTTATGAAGCTGGTAGTGGAAGTCATTGAACTTCTTCCCAAGGTTCTTCTCGACCATCTCGCGATGATTTCTCTTGCTCCAATCTAGGACGAAATCAGCCTACCACATTACAACAAATATCAACCTCAGTCCATTTATATAACAGCTTTTAAAATATACCAAAACTGGAATTCAGAATAAATTCTCAGGAACAAAGGAAGCAACTCAATACCCTAACACGATTAATCAGCTCCTCTTTCTCTTGTGCATCTACAACATCCCAACTATTTTGAACCATAGTTGCATGATGCTTGATAATCCATGTTACTCTTGTTGTAAAGAACACCGCATTCGAACATGATGCTGCCCTCTCACCATCATTAATCTGCAAAGGAATCAGACCATGCTTGCGAAGCTTCATAAATTCAGTGCACCCAGCTGGTCCACGACACCTCCGCATTGGTTGGTTCACTGCCATCACCATGTTCAAACAGATTACTAATAAATAATAACTCACTGCACCAAATACAATGAAATTTATAAACTGTTGAGTAGGAAATGTTGCAGATAAATGCTAATTAATCCACTACCATTACCATAAAAGAGTTAATATTGCAGGAAAAGCTGACAATAGTTATTACCATCATTATCAGGCCTTGTATCTGGAGTGCCATTGCTAATACCATTAAATTCAGTACCCAATACCATATCAGGGGGCTGTGTTGAGTCATCAGATGATGAGCTTTGCTCAACTTGTCGTGTCCACCTACAAGGTTGCTCTTGAGGAGTTGGACCACTCCATGTGCAGCCATTACTTGGGCGTACGCGAGTTTGTGTCATTCGGCCATGTCCACCAACTCCTCTTTTTGTTCCTCTCATGGCAATTGGTAGTAATGATTGGAGTTGAAAATCGATTTGATATGCAACTAATGATAAATAAAACTGTCATCAGAAAATACAACTACAGAATATGGTGATCACGTGATGGCTCTTTAAGCAACAAATTAGGCACACATGTACTTGCAACAGTTCTGCAGGCTCAAAACTGTTAGAAACCAGCACATAAAAATATAACTACTCTGAAGTCAAATCAAGGATAAATATACTTGTTGTACTACTACCCTGCATCACTTCGTACATTATCCACATGACAAGCAAGACCAATGAAAAAAGTTTACTTATTTTATCTGTGATAAAGCTGGATGATGTGAATGTATGCATTGTAAATATAATGGATAAAAGCCATGCTCAAGAGACCCAAATGGAAAAAGCCTTTTTTCTTGATCAAACTTTGGATAGTGGTAGACCCTATTTTTATTGTGGTTGTAGACAACAAATTCTGACTCAATCTTTATGGTTCCATGCAAAATGATTAAATTGACTGGACCTGGATTTTCCCAAATCTGTAACGTCTATCTCCTTACATTGTCCTTAGCTTCACCAAGTTTCCACCATCTATGTTCGAGTCACCCCATCTTATCTCTATTATTGGGTTCAAATAAACTGAGAAACTAAGCCATCTTACAAATTTGTGAAATAACTTGTCAAAAAAAAAAATACTTTGTCCTAGTTTCATGCACAGGATTAGGAATAAAACCTAACTAAAGAGAGCAAGTTCCTAAAGCCAAGAGGGTTAGTTCATTCCTTTCTTTTGTTTCTTTTGCTACTTTAACATATTCTTTTAGGTTTAAACCTAAAAGAAAATAGGGCAAGACTAGAAGCACTGGTCTTTTTTTAAGAGGAAGGGAACCCCTGAAGAATTACTTTGGGGGTGAGGATAAAAATATTTAAGGCTTTCTTAAATATTTTTTTAAAAACAATTTATCTGCCAGCAGTGAAATATGGTTTTTGTGGAAGTAATGCATGTAGTTTCTCTTGCCAACCACTCACTTAAATTTCAATTTCAACTCTTTGGGCATTGGCCTGTTTCTATTATATTTGGTTTCTCTATGAAATGCTTATTCTGTAGATTAACATTAATTAGTTGCTTCCTATATATTATTTCACCTATATAGGGAATTATATAATTAGTGAATACAGCTTCATGCATGATGATCTACCATAAAATCAAATTGATTCTAATGTCTTTGAACATCAGATCCTAGCCTACGTCTAATATATATGTTGAAAAGAACTGAACAAATTAAAACTGTATGGAAATTAAGCATGATGAATTCCTCTTAATAATTTCTAAGTACTCTTGTTTGAAGTTTGCATTGACAAACCATTGCTGCATGCATGATATAATTCATTAATGTAGCCAATATGTCCAATGTTAGATTGATCAACATCAAGTGTTTTTTAAGCAACGACTGTGGTTAAAAAAAATCATGTATCAGCTAAGAAAAAGCAACGTTCAGCTTCAAGAAAAATCTCTAAACTCAGCACACATCACCAGATTTGTATTCCTATTTTGCATATTTTTAATCCCCCATTTATATATTGTAAACACAAATCTGATGATACTTACTAGGAAAAAGAAAACCCATCACTAATGTTTGGGTTCACCCCAATAATATTATTAAATCTCTAAACTCAGTACACATAACCAGATTCTAATTCCTATTTTGCAGAATTTTAATCCCCCATTTATAGATTGTAAACAGAAACCTGACATCTACGTTACTAGGAAAAGAAAACCCATCACTAATGTTTTGCTTCACCCCAATAATATTATGAAATCAACTCAGCCAAATCGATTCTCATTAAGCATATATTTGTGGTCACGAAATTCAAAAAACAACCTCGAGACAAGTTTTTAATACTTACTAGGATCTCTTGTGCTTGAAGGTGAGTCTGACTACCTCTCAATGTTGAGAAATGGCATCCACGTGCTGTTTAGTAGCCACCCATGGTTAAGCAAAACGACTGTAAGATAAGACAAATCTGAACTTTCTATGGATCACTTCTCTCGGACTCCACTAAGTGACTTCAAGGATCTAAGATAAAACAACAATACAAGACTCTGACTCCAACAAGTTACTTTCTCTCCTGTTTAGACTTTCAAAAAGTAACTTCGTACATTATTTCCCTCCAATATTGCTGCTACCATATTTCATACTCCCGCGTCAAAGTTGCAATCTTGCTTTTTGGGTCTTACGGTGGGTCCCAGCTGGAAGCTATTACCAATTTTTTTTTTTTGGAGTTACTTGAATTTACAGCTGGAAGTTACTTGAATTTACTTGAATCTTACAGCTGGAAGTTAAAATGAATTTGTTGTAATGCTCTATTTACTTCCTAGATTGAATTTGAAGCAAAATTCGTCCTTTGCAAAAGTATGCTAAGTAATCTATCCCTAGGTGTTTAAATCTTATATTTAGTAACATTATATAAAAAAATCATCTTCTTTACTCAATTTGCTGCCATCGATGCATGCATCTTTTATATATAAATATATATTTATATATATATAAATATATCCTTATAGCTGTTGAAAAATATTTTGCAACATTTTTAAATGTAATTCCACTAATAGTCTCTGATTTTGTTTTCGGTGCAGAGGTGTTGAGGCAAAATAATGTGCTGTGCAGATTATTTTGAAGAACAAGAATATTTAGTTGCAGATCAATGAGGGTACAAGTATTTGCAAAAAAACAAAATGGCTGAAGATTTGTTTTTTCTCGACATGTACCTGATAAAGTCGTGTTGATAGGATTAAACATATTCTTAATTCTTTTCTTCTTTTTTTTCATTTTATCGTCCCTCTAGTGTACTCTTTCTCAACTGTAAATTTATTAAGTTATTGAAAGAGTATATGACCCATCTCTCGTTCACAGTAAACGATCAAAACAATATATATAAGTTGATCACTACTATATTGTTCCAGAAAGTATTGAGCGATATGCATCATAAATTGACTGATAACGTTCCAAACTGATAAATTTGGCAATATTTAAACATATCCATTACAAGCACACGAGTTTCAATATCTTTGCAGAATTAATAGCAGCCATCAGTTTAATGCTTAATTATATATGTACAAGCAACTCGGCAGCACGCAGATTCTTCAGTTGATCAATCTTAGCAATTTCAGCACCGATCAATAGACTCGCCTCACTGTGGAAAAATACAGATAATCAAGTATGAGTAACTAGATCACATGGACCTTAGAAATTTATAACTAGTTTTGATCATGATAAAAATTTGAGGTCCCAGTACTCTATATATCTGACTCTCTTCTATTTAAGTTTTACCAAAACTATGGAAGATTTGAATCCGTTCAATGAAATTTAAGTTATACCAATAATCACATCAAAAAATGCTACCATATAGAACCACGCAGGTGTGTGTAGAGAATCAAGTATGTTACTAAATTACTTGTCAACATCACTAGCGGCCATTGACATGAAAGAAGTAAGTATATACTAACATTTCTGGAAAGCAAGCCTCAACGCTACAAATACATGAAACAGAGTACACACACACACACACAAACATAGAGTCCATGTATATATATATATCTATCTGTTGGAGATACAAATGTTATATATGGCAAAAACTAAACATATTTTTGCATGGAGAATTAGCTTTTACTATTTTCAAACAAGGCAGTAATCACTTAAACATATCCATTACAACATAAATGCTATTGAAATGCTTACTTAATCGTTACAGTCGGTTTCATGATCATTAGCAATTCCATCCTCTCCACTTGACTCTGATATGTTGTCACTATTCCAATCACTCTTAGACGAGGATGACTCGTTACTAGGAAACTCATCCTCCTCAACTATTGGATCGGGGTGGTCTCACATGGCTGTAGCATCAACCAAAAGAGGGTCAATATCCAATCGATGCAAAGGCATATCTATGCATGTATCATCTTGATCTACAAAATGGGCTGGTGGAGAATATTCTTCATCCTGGTATGCTTCATCCTCAACCAAGTCATCCTCATCCTCATCGCCAATTGTTGTGCTGGGAATGTCATAAACATTCCTAGTGGTTACTTTCTGTACTACTAGCCAACTTCTCCCCAAACTTGTGTCTTGCAGATAAAAAACTTGTGACGCTTGGCATGCAAGTACAAAAGGCTCTTCCTTGTACGATTTCCGGTTTGAGTCGACACTTGTAAAGTGACTGCCAACACGAACTCCTCTTCTCATATCACATACATCAAACCAATCACAATTGAACAAATATACACGGCGCCATCCTAGGTAGTTGAGTTCAATAACATCCATTACAACCCCGTAGAAGTCAATAGGCCTACCTTGATGCTCCCCAGGAACAAGCACACCGGAGTTTTGTGTTAGACGATGCATTTCACGTTGCTTTGTGTGGAACCTAGTTCCATTCATAATGCTACCAGTATATGATGCAACCCATGGGTCAGGTCCACACGCTAAGGCGTAAAGATCATCAGAAACCTCTTCGGGGCTTGAGTTACGCAATTGCCTAATCTGTTTAAAATGAAATTGTGTGTTAACAATTTGAAGCATCGAAGTTGTACTCTAAAGTAAATAGGACCTAAATTAGGCCCACCATAGTTATCAACAAGACACTCACACGCTCCTTGAACCATCCTGGAAATTGCTTTTCGTGCACATCATCAATGTTATTGAGACATTCATCTTTCAATTTGTTGTAATGCTCCCTATATAATTAAAGTGGATAGTGTCGATGTTATGGCTTAGATATGGCAGTCAAATGGAAAGTAGCCAAACAAAACTTGTAAAGGCAATGCTGCAATTGAAAGAAGATGCTTACTCTAGGTAGTGTGCAATCTCAGGACAATTGTTGAGTACATACCAACATTGTTTGGCAAATACTTTATTATCTGGTCGACTTGGACTTGAAGCACCCAATGGCCGCACCTTTTGTGTGAATATTGAAAAATCTGATTGCTGACATCCTTCACAGACATCTACATTCCATTCTTCTCTTTGGAATCTAGTTTCGACATCATGGAGATACATTGAGCAAAAAGTCAAGCATTCTCTGTGGCTGTATGCCTCAGCAATTGATCCTTCAGCACGGGCCTTGTTTCGTACATAACGCTTAAATTTACCCAAATACCTTTCAAACGGATACATCCATCTATATTGTACAAGCCCTGCATACAATGCCTCACGTGGTAGATGAATAGCTAGGTGCACCATTACATCAAAGAATGCAGGTGGAAGTATCATCTCAAGTTTGCAAAGGATGAGTGAAATATCAATCTCAAGACGTTTCAAGACATCTATAGACAATGTGCGTGTGCACAACTGTCTGAAAAATGTACTAAGCTCAGTTAAAGCCAATCAGATGTCAGGTCTCAGATACTCGGCAATGGCAACAGGAAGTAGTCTTTGTAAGAAAATATGATTGTCATGACTCTTCATTCCAGATATTCTACAACCATTTAACGTAACACATCAAGCAATATTAGCAGCAAATCCATCTGAGAATTTCACAGCCTGTAACCACTTGCAAAAGCTTCTCCTCTCATCTCCGTGTAACGTGTAACATGCAGGTGGCATAGAAAGTTTTTGTCCATGTTCTTGTAAATGTAATTCCTTCTTTATACCGAGAATGAACAAGTCCTTGCGTGCATTAACTGAATCTTTTGTTTTGCCAGGAATAGTCATCAACGTTCCTAAGACGTTGTCACAAATGTTCTTCTCAATATGCATAACATCAAGATTATGTCAAATTTTCAATATACACCAATAAGGTAATTGGAAAAATATACTTGTTTTTGTCCAATTAAGTTCATCAGGTCGTCGCTTTCTCTTCCTTACACCTTTTCCAAATAAGACATCTCCAACATTATTTAGCTGATTTAGTATATTATGACTAGATAATTCGCAAGGTGGCGTGCGGTAATCAGTACTACCATTAAAATTAGCCTTCTTCTTCCTCCAAGAATGTTCTGGAGATAGGAAACGGTGATGACCCATGTAACAATGCTTTCGACCATATTTCAACCACAACGAGTCTGTGTCACAATTACAAGTTGGACATGCCAATTTACCCTTCGTGCTCTAGCCAGAAAGATTTCCATATGCTGGAAAGTCATTAATCGTCCATAATAATGCTGCATGTAATTGAAACATTTGTTTTGTCGATGCATCATATGTATCAACACCATTTTCCCACAAATCAATCAATTCATCAATAAGAGGCCGCAGATACACATCGATCTCATTGCCTGGCGCCTTCGGTCCAGGAATTAAAAGAGACATCATGAAGAAATGGTCTTTCATGCACAACCATGGTGGTAGGTTGTAAGGAACAAGTATTACTGGCCATACACTATAAGGTTTACTCATATTATTGAAAGGGTTGAATCCATCACTTGTTAGACCAAGGCGCACATTACGAGCATCAAGAGAAAAAGAGATATGCTCTTGATCAAATTCCTTCCATCCGAGCGAGTCACGTGGATGCCTCATCACATCCCCATCGTCAATGCGATGTTCTTTGTGCCACCGCATGGCTACAGCTGTATCTTTCGACATAAACAACCTCTTCAACCTTGGTTTTAACGGGAAATATCGAAGTACTTTGTGGGAAATTCTTTTCTGTTTAGAAGTGGGGGTTACCCATCTTGACATACCACATTTGGGACAATCATGCTTGTCAGCATTTTCCTTCCAATATAGTATACAATCATTTGGACATACATCAATCTTTTTATAACCAAAACCAAGGGCCCGCTCCATCCGTCGTGACTCGCGGTATGAGTCAGGCAAAAGTGCATCCGGGAATGAAGCTTTCAACAACTTTAGTAGCATGTCAAATGATTTAACACTCCACCCCCCAATCGTCCTTATATGCAACAACTTCACAATGAATGATAACTTTGAGAACTTGCCACATCCTGGATAGAGTGGACGTTTGGCATCTTCCAATAATTGATTAAAATGTTTTGACCTAGGGTCCGCATAGGTGGGTCCTTCACTAGTCTCAGGCTCTACTGGCACCACATTTGTCAATGATCCAAGCCTAATATCATCTAACATTTCATCCATGTCATCAACGTACTCGTCATTTTGCACTTCATTGTCATCATCATCAAACTCATTAGCATCCCAAGTCTCTTCCTCACCATGAAAGATCCATTCGGTGTAGTTTTCATCAATTCCTATGGTGAATAAGTGTCTTTGCACCAAGTCTATAGAGTGGAAAAAGTTATTACGGCAATTACGACAAGGACACCTGATATTGTTTGAAGTAGCATGACCTTGGGCCATTGTAATGAATTGATGGACCCCTTCCCGATATTCTGCGGACCTAAATCGGTCAGTAATACGCATCCAGCTTTTGTCCATGTCAAAATGACTGTAAGATGAAAATATAGGAGTTTGATAGTTGTACACATTATAAAGAAATATCATGTATCAGCTAGTAAGTGAGCAACTATGACATGATATATTGATTTATTGAGTAATTATTCTCATCAACCACTATTTACCACCCCACACCTTATGATCTAGTTTCTCATAGCCTATTAAAAATACGCTAATACTATAAATATAATACTATCACACTTTATACACATATTATAGTATGGAGTGTGGGAGTAAATAGTACCTACTGCATGATAAATCCCATTTTAAAAAGGATAAGTTAGTTAATGAAGTAGCCAGATACATGGTTACATGGAAAATATATGACCTATAGCCAGCTACCTAGGATGTTCACAACCATTCCCAATAATTATACTCTGAATTATTGGTGCGTATTTTAGTGGCAAAAAAGGAACAAGCTACCTTTATAAAATTATGAAGGAACAAGCTACCTATATATCTAACATAAAAATCACTGAAAAAAAATAATAAAAGAGGGGCATGTAGAAGGTGAGGAGCATACTTAAAATCTGTTAGTCCGCATAAGTGGAGACAATTGGAGGGGTCCATATGGAATGTGGGATGCTATATTATCCCCATCTCAAGTAACAATTGTTGTCAATTATATGTTGAAGGCTGGAAAGTACATAATGCTTATCAAGAAGCTATTATTAATAGGTACAAACGCCCTGGCCAGGCCCTAACCTATGTTTTTAGACTATGTTTGATAAGTGGACACATCTTTATTAATAATTATTAAAATATTTATTATTTAAACCCATGATTTCATTTAAACATAGCCTTAGCACTCCTATATCCCTTCATACAGCTAGGCTTGCTGAAATATATGCCACTCCTTTGTTAGAGGTGTAATAATTTTCATGCACGTCTAGATTTTGTTTTAATCTGCTGTAACCAAGGAAATAATTATGTCCATAATTAATATTGTTTAATAAATAAGGGCATATTTACTTTTAAAATGAAAACAAAAAATATAATTTTTATTTTGTTATGTAAAAAGAATTGAAAAATATCGGTACCATATCTAGCACCTCCAACATATATACCATGCATAGTTTAATGTCAGAAATTTACGAAGCATACCCTAACATTAAAATGCAAGGAGTTTATGGATTTTTATCATGAAAACAATAGAAAAAAAAGACAGTTTTTTTACAGAAAATGAAAGAAAAATATATAAAAGAAAGAAACTTTTTAACTCGATTTTCAAAAAATCTTAAGAGCTGTCATTGAACTTGTTTAAAATGGAACAACAAAAGAAGGAAGCATGGGACAATGTGGCATGTTTGAATCAGGTTAATAACACAATGTTAATCAACTATTCATCCACTAACTGGGGAGGGGTAATTCTAAGGGGTTTTGATTCGAACCACCAAACAATGTAGCATGTTTTCCACCATTAAAACATGCAATTCATGTGATGGTCCCAATCAACGATTCATGGCCAGAATAATTGCACAGATTTATCAACATGATTGCAGGTCATGTACACAATACTTATCAACACAGAAAGTCATTAACACAACCCATTTCTTGGAGCCTAGTTAATATTAAAGGCATCCAACACAATAATGCCGAACCATATTGGGTTGATCAAACGCATATTACGCTATGTCTAATAAAATTTCACTAATGAACTCTAAGATGTGGATGACCCAAAACAACATTTGCCAAACCTCCAAAAATCCAAAATAAATTCTAAATCAGCACCCAAAAATATGACCAAACCAATCCTTCAGCATCAAAGAATTCGTAATCATGTAGATAAAGCATGCACCGTAATTATACATTATTTACTGCAATTGAACAAAAAACCCTAGCTAAATACAAATACCCAAAACAGAGAGAGATAGACATGGATCGAGGGAGAGAAGTACCACGCAAATTGAAAGGATTTGGAGATAGCTTGCTGAAATGGGGACCGCGTGGAGGAGGTGGCGCACGACGGTGGGGCAAGATGGGGCAGCCTTAATCGCGGAGGAAAAGATCAGAGGGACTGATTGAAAGTTATCGAGAGAGAGGGAGAGAGAAATGATCGAACGGTGCAAGATAAAAATAGAGACAGAGGAGACTTACTAGCCAGGCGAGGAGGCGTGGAGTGACGGCGTGCAGGAGGTGGTTTGCGGGAGGAGGTGGTTGGCGGGAGGAGAAAAATGGTTCTGTCACAGAGAAGACAGAGAACTCTGTTTGCAGGAGGATGAAATTTCGTTTGCGGAGAGACCCACAGTGAATTTCCGTCTATTTAGGTGTTATTGACTATTGCGGTGATAGTAATGTCGCTGCAACAGGACAATAATAGTTGAATAAGAACTGTTCACGGGTATATATATTGCGACGACTTTATGTCTTAGCAATAGGCTGGTTTTTATGGCGAATTTAGAAGTCGCCACGTTAAAAACGCAGCTATAGTAATTAGCCTCCATGACGTCCAAATACAGCTCGTAGCAATTTTCTTTGGCAGCAAAAAGTGGATTTTCTTGTAGTGAAGCTGCATACGCGTTCGAACGGTATGTTCAGGGATGAAATATTTCGTCCCTAACCGTTCGAAAGGTCATGAGTCATCATTCGAAGTCTTTAATTTTTACGTTCGAACGAAAATTTTGGTGCATTAAGTAACATCGTTATAGCGGGAAATTGCTACACCGTTCGAACGTGTACTTTCACCATTCGAACAGTGTAGCATATGTTTTTATTTTTAAGAGAATTATATTTATATTAACTCGTAATTATAAGAAATTTATCAATTAAATAATAGGAATAATATAAATCAATAATTAGTTCAGAAAATATAAAATAAGACTAATTCATAATTAAATACTAAATTTGCAAAACATTAAATATTGTCCATTCTAAAAACAAAACAAGAATAAATAAAAGATAGAAAATACTAAGACCCCATGTCTTTGTACACTTCCTCGACTGCAGCTAGGCGTTCCTCTATCTGTGTTAGTCGAGTACTAATGGTGACCTGAGTTGCCGACATGGCATCAAACTCCATACGTAAGTTAGAGATGCTACCAATAATCTCAGTACGGAACTCAGACACAGCAGAACGGACCTCCATATGCACTGCATCGATCAGCGCTGATGTCTGTCCGCTAATCGCTGCACACACGATCTCGGCCATGTCCTCACGAGTAGTGTTGTGTACTAATGCCTCGGCTTGTACTCCATGATCTCCTGGCTGTGCATCTCTCTGAGGATCAACCAGGTCTGGATGTTGTCCACAAAGACGCAGTCTCGAGTGTCCACTGCTGCGTGAGAGGGTGGTACTATTGATCGGTCCCATCGGCTGCCGTTTACGCTCGACAACATCAGGCACAACAAAAATCGGGTGATCAGGATCCCGAATGGCAGTATATCCGTCAAAATGTACTGGGACTCTGATCGAATCCTATCGAATATATACCCCACCAGGTCGATAGGAATGCCACGAGCGACCCGTATCATAAATTTTGTCTGATCAAGGCCAACCTGTGTCTTGTGCTGTCGAGGGTCAATGTTGTTGGCGATTATCAAATTCAGGATCTTGAAGAACGGAGATAAATCTGCCTGTTTGATGCTCTTCGTCCCGTCATATATGGGAGCATCTGGACCAACAACCAAATTCCTCACCTCATGATCAGCAAGGGCATATCGACCTCATTTGCATAAGCTGGTGCCTCCTCCTCAGCTGTCTCCGCCTCAGCTGAAGGATCAGACTCTCTAGGCATCAAGTTCGGATATGCATCTGGCAGCCTAGGAATACCGAGATGCTCAACGAGTCGATCTCGTGAAAATACAACTGTAACTCCTCGAACAGAGATGCTGTATGCCCCTTCATCATCTGGGCTGGCACCACTGAGCTCTCTATAGAATTCAGAAACAATGTCAATATAAGAGATAGTCTCCCATGATTCCTCCGCATCTAAGATAGGTCCCCAACCACGATCGCTAAAGATTGATGGCAGGGAATGACCCTCCCAGACAAGACTCTGGAAGTCAGACATCTTCACCTGTCGCTCTAGTGAAACAGTCCTCTCCCTGGCTGGATTGATACTAGTCTCTGCAGTATTGCGTCGCTTACGTCCCGTCCTAGAAGAAGACATTATAATGAACCTGAAATTTACAATTAATTAAGAGCTTATCAATACAACATTAATAATAAAAATATTTAACAAAATTTGATAAAATTTCATACTAATTTAATTATAATATAAGATATCTTTAAATTTATACCGTTCGAACACTTAAAATAGTGTTCGAACGGTATACAAAGGTGTTTGGGTTAACTCGTTCGAACGTATGAAACAACGTTCAAACGTATGAAACAACGTTCGAACGGGTTAAAACTAAATCTGTTTGGCTATTAGCATTCGAATGGCCTACGAAGCGTTCGAACGGTATGCGAATTGTCTAGGGAGACGACGCCGAGTCGACTCAGCCATTGAAATCCATGGAATCATTCCATAGATTTTTCAACAAACAAAACATAAATAAACTTGAATAAACATTCCTCCAACAGATTTAAGCAAATCTAAGGTGAGTATTGATGTAAAAATTCATTTATACTAATTTAAACAAATAATCCATCAAAAACCTAAATTTAAACGGTAAAATAATTAGAGAAAGAGGATACCGGTGCTTAGAGTTGGAGGCTACAACTGGATACTATTCATGGCGGCAACGGCTGCGTTAAACGGCGGAGATGGAGGTTTTGTGAGTGGTTTGGGATTTTGAGAGAGTTCGGTGTCCGTGAAAATGGCGTCAAGGACAAGTTATATATACAATACCGTTCGAACGGTTAGTTAATACGTTCGAACGGTATTATAATATAGTTAATATATATTATTTAGTACAATATACTATATATATTTATACTATATATATATTGTAATTTATGTTATTATATATATATTATTATATATATGTTATTAATGGCATATTATAATATATAGTTATTATATTTAATATACTATGAGTTATATGATATAGTATCAATACTATATTATATACTAGTATATATGTTATAACATTATATAAATATTATGGTGAACATATATATATAATTTGTATATATATATGATACTATAATTAATAAATACTATAATTAGTATATATTAACGGTATATTAATATCTATATAGTACTATATATTGTAGTTACAATAGGCGGTATAACCAGCCATATGCATGAGAGCAATTGAAGCAGGCGGTATAACCGACCATATGCATGATAAAATAAATAAGATAAAGAGATATAGAAAATTCAACTTCATTAAATACATAATACTTACAAGGAGTAGCTAATTCTCAGAAGAAGTGAAGACAGAAGACATTGAGAAAGACTGGAGAGTTGATTTACAAAAGGTAGGCTTGGGAGAGCTAGGAAAGAGTTTAGAGAGAGAGTGAGAGAGAGAGAGAGGGCAAGGCTTCAGATGAGAGAATTCCGAATGCCTCTCCTCTGCTACAAACGCTTATTTATAGACACTGAAACAGTGCAAAATAGTAACTCAAATAATACATGAACAGTACCAACACGTGAAAACTTATCTGTACAAACAGTAACTTAAACAGTAACACTAATAATACATGAACAGTATATACAAAGTCGGTTGTCGTTTTCTTCCGAGGAGATAATATTCCTGACAACTTTAATCT
>QEOT01005654.1:6796-30378 GCA_003123785.1 Pterocarya stenoptera | reverse complement strand
TTTTTTTTTTTTTTTTTTTTATAATGCAAGAATACTCAAATGATATTTTATATTTTTAATTTCGTTTAATAAGTATGTGCGATGATTTTCCCAGTGTTCTAATAAATCCATTCTGCTTCGATATAAAAGGTATTGTGTTACCATTAGACTTCTATCTTGTTTCATTAATGAAATTTTTTCCTTAAGATCGTTTATATCATTCATTAACAGTTGTAGCTCGAGTCTTAGATTATAATCTTCACACTTTAGATCATATAAATCTCTATAACCAGGAACAAAATTATAATTATATTCCATAAATTAAATGTTCAATATAATAACAATACAATACAATAACAATATAACAACAACAATATTAAAATAATAACAATATAATCGCCAATGGCTCTGATTTTACTTTACTATACTATAATAAATATAATATTATAGTCTAATTAGATGACACTATATATGATACAATATATATGTTATCTATAGTCTCATATATTAACATAATATATTTTAGTTATAGTCCACCAATTAGAGGACACTTATATATATGCTAGCTAGTACTATAGATGAGACAATATGGTGATACTATGTATATGTTACTTATAACTTAATTGGTATGATATTATATATTCATATATACTTTACTATAATGAAATATATAATATGCGTTAGTATATATTATAATATGATATTACTATGTTACTAAACTATAGCATCATTTAATATGTCTATATATATTAATGTTGTTATTTTATTTAATAATATAGTGTAAAAAAAAATATTATTAAACATTTAGAAAACCGTTCGAACGTAATATTTAAGCGTTCAAACGTGAAACTTTAGGAGGGAAATTATTCCCGCCTCGTTGTTTCACGTTCGAACGGTTAGTAAATAACTGTTCGAACGGCAAACTTTACTGAAATATACGGCAGAACTTCAGAATCTTCCCTCTCCTCCCGCCCCTCTCAGTCCCTCATGAACAAACCGAGCCTTTCTCCCTCAATCCAGCCCCAAATACTACTACTTTTCATCTCACTCAAGTATTTTCGGATTAATACGTTATTTCTACTACTTTTTGTGGAGCTTTTTCTCGGTTCTAAGGTTTTATCTCTTCTTAGATTTTCATCTAAGGTATGTTTTTTATAATCTACTTTTTATAAGTTTTTATCTAAGTTTTAATCTCCATCTTGATATTTTTGTTTTTTGGCATGTTGTTATTATACTGGTTATGATTTGTACATTTGTTGATATATTTGCGTTTTCCGTTGTTGAAGACGACTAGAAATCTGGAATGAACCCCGTTCGAACGGTTTGAGATCACCGTTCGAACGGGTATGTTATTTTCGAAAGGTAGGTTTAACATTGTTCGAACGGAAACTTACAATACATAACAATATTAAAATATTACATAATCTTTAAATTTTAACAAATATAGCTAAGATTTAATAATATTGAAATAGTTAATCCTAAGTACTATAAAATTTGTAGTTTAATTAAAATATTACATAATCTTTAAATTTTAACAAATATAGCTAAGATTTAATAATATTGAAATAGTTAATCCTAAATACTATAAAATTTGTAGTTTAATTAAAATATTACATAATCTTTAAATTTTAATAAATATAGCTAAGATTTAATAATATTGAAATTGTTAATCCTAAATACTATAAAATTTGTAGTTTAATTAAAATATTACATAATCTTTAAATTTTAATAAATATAGCTAAGATTTAATAATATTGAAATTGTTAATCCTAAATACTATAAAATTTGTAGTTTAATTAAAATATTACATAATCTTTAAATTTTAATAAATATAGCTAAGATTTAATAATATTGAAATAGTTAATCCTAAATACTATAAAATTTGTAATTTAATTAAAATATTACATAATCTTTAAATTTTAATAAATATAGCTAAGATTTAATAATATTGAAATTGTTAATCCTAAATACTATAAAATTTGTAGTTTAATTAAAATATTACATAATCTTTAAATTTTAATAAATATAGCTAAGATTTAATAATATTGAAATAGTTAATCCTAAATACTATAAAATTTGTAATTTAATTAAAATATTACATAATCTTTAAATTTTAACGAATATAGCTAAGATTTAAATATTACATAATTAAAATACTACATAATCTTGGAAAATTTTAATACATATAGTTAAGATTTAATGTTATTGATGTTGTTGTTGTATTGTTGTATAAATAATATGTTCTTATTGTCTGACATATGTTAGCATATCTTGCATTATTTGTATTTCATCAAAATGAACCTTAGACCCGTTCGAGAGTTATCAATCCAAATGAATGCTTGATTGATAACTCTTGAATTGTCCAGAATGGACAGTTTGGGATTGTAAGATCATTCTCGCAAACTATCGAACTATATCTGTTATCGTCTAATATTACGATTTTGGTAGATTCATCCCATGTTCTTCGAATATGCAGTTTCGGTCACGGTGCAACGACGTGTTAATCATCAGTGCACACAACCAAATGAGCATATTTGGAGAACTATGGGGAGATGCTACCGAAATTTTGTTGGACATGACAAATAATAGATCATAAGTTGGCATCTATGATCTTACAATCCCGAATGGGATAGGACCAACTACTCGATGAAAGGTGGCATACTCTTTGATTGATACATGATACATACATAAGAGTTGGATGCAAGTTAGCGATCGATTGGGTCAGAACTATCATATATATGCTGAAGGTGTTAAGAAATTCTTGGAGTTCGCATTGGGTGCATGTGATAGTGATAGGCGTATTAGATGCCCATGCAGAGAATGCAGGAATTTGCGTTCTCATAAGATAGACTTGGTGAGAGAGCATCTGTTTGTCAAAGGTATTGATAAGGGTTATACTGATTGGGTCTTACATGGCGAACCATATCCAACTTCATATGAGGCTCTACATGAAGAAGACGAGATTGATGAAGATGTACAACCAGAGATTGTTGGAGATGAATATGATGAGGATATGGAGCAAATGTTAGGTGACATCGGTACGGGAATGTTTATGGATGAAGGTGATGCGGACACATCAAGTTCAAATGATGGGGGCCATAACACTTTTGCACGATTGTGGGATGATTCACAACGTGAGCGATATCCAGGATGTAGAAGACACAGTAAGTTGTTATTTACCGTAAGACTGCTTCACAGAAAATCAATGTCTCGATTACCTATTAAGGCTATGAATATGTTACTTGAGCTGTTTAAAGAGGCACTGCCGACAGACAATACTTTACCTCGTAACTTCTATGAAACAAAAAAGTTGAAACGAGCACTCGGATTTGATTACAACGTAATACATGCATGTAAGAATGACTGCATATTATTTTGGCGAGAGAATGAGCAGTTGAACGAGTGCCCCATATGCCACGAATCAAGATGGACATCGGACAAGCAAAATGTGCCGCAAAAGGTCGTACGTCACTTTCCATTTATATCTAGATTACAACGATTATTTATGTCACGCGCAACGGCTGTTAACATAACATGGCACTCATCAGGCAGAGCAGGGAACGATGATATTTTGTCACATCCTGCTGACTCTCAAGTATGGAAGCAATTTGATCAGGACCATCCATGGTTTGCTGAAGCATCGCGTAGTGTGTGACTTGGGTTGACAACAGATGGATTTAATCCGTTTGGGAACATGAGTACTAGTCATAGTACTTGGCCAGTTATACTTATGCCGTATAATCTACCACCGTGGAAGTGTATGAAATATCCATATTTCATGATGAGTTTGCTCATTCCAGATCTGAGATCACTGGAAAATGATAAAATATACACTTACAGCCATTAATTGCAGAATTGAAAGATTTGTGGGAGAATGGGGTTGTCACATTTGATTCATCAACAGGCAAGTCGTTCAAGATGCATGCTGCGGTGTTATGGACAATAAATAATTTTTCCGCTTATGGAAACTTGTCTGGTTGGAGTACTAAGGGGAAAATGGCATGTCCAACTTGTAACAAACATATCAAATCTGAATGGCTTACGTACTGGAGGAAATTATGTTTCATGGGGCATCGTCGATTTTTACCTGGTGACCATAAATGGCGTTGAAATTCTAGAATGTTTGATGGAACTGTTGAATGGGGCCAACCTCCACCATATTTGACTGGCGAAGATGTACTTGCACAATTTATAGATGTTGGTTGTAATGAATTTGGTAAAAAACAACGAAAGAGAAAACGAGCCACGAATGAGTTTAATTGGACCAAGAAGAGTATATTTTTTGAACTCCCGTACTGGTCGAAGTTAAAATTGCGGCATAGTCTTGATGTTATGCATATTGAAAAAAATATATGCGAATCCATATTGGGAACATTGATGTCAATTGAAGGAAAAACAAAGGATACATTAAACTCAAAGAAGGATCTGAAGCGGTTGGGAATAAGATCGGAAATGCAATTGCAAGAAAATGGTTTGTCTGTCTACATGCCGATTGCGTGGTATACATTGTCAAGGAACGAAAGGGCTACATTTTGTGAATGGCTAATGAAGATTAAATTACCGGATGGTTATGCGTCGAATCTAGCAAGGTGTGTGAGAACAAATGATTGGAAAATAACTGGATTAAAAAGTCATGATTGTCATGTATTCTTACAGCGTATCTTGCCTATTGGTATCCGTGGGTACTTGACGAGAGACGTGCGCGTGGCTTTGACTAAGTTTGGTGCATTTTTTAAAGACTTATGTGCTAGGACGTTGAATGTGGAAGCTTTGGATCGAATGGAGCAAGAAATTGCCATAATATTGTGTAAGTTAGAAAGTATTTACCCACCGTCATTCTTCGACGTCATGGTTCACCTAGCCGTTCATTTGCCGCGTGAGGCTCGACTTGCAGGACCAATTCAATATAGATGGACGTATCCCATTAAATGGTTTCTTGGAAAATTGAAACGTACAGTGGGTAACAAGGCCCGCCCAAAAGGATCAATTGCAGAAGCATATATTGACGATGAGTGGCATACATTCTGTTCCAAATATTTCCATGGAGTTGACACTAGGTTTGATCGACAGGAAAGAAACTTTGACGTTGACCAAGCAAGACAACGAAATGTATTTTCTGTGTTTTTCCAGCAAGTACGTCCAATTGATGCTGTGCGTGGTTATGACTTGTGTGGAAGAGAGTTCGAGAAAACTCAGTGGTATGTGCTCAACAATTGCCCTGAAATAGAGAACTACTTGAAGTAAGTTATAGCTTTTTCTTAAAGTAAATTTGCTCATTTACTTTAAAAAAATTATAAGAATATAAAAGATTTTGTGGTGATCATCAATTTCAGTAATCATATTAATGTGGTAAAGGAACTGGGAGCAAATGATATAAACCAGAAACATGAAGAGGAGTTCCCGAGGTGGTTTGAAGAATGGGTAATGACATTATATATGCTTTACTCACTAACCAATAAAAAAATATTAATGTAAATTTTGATATAATATATGCTTTATTCAATATGTAGGTTGTACAAATGCATGCAAATAATCCAAACGATATATCAGATGAACTATATGCATTGGCACGTGGCCCATCGAGACGCGCTGCTCGATATTCTACATGTATTTCTCGGGGAAGTAGGTATCACACAATGGATCGAGATTGTTATAGGAAAACCCAGAATAGTGGTGTCCTTGTCGAAGGGAGTCATGATGGAGAAAACATTGATTTCTATGGGGTTATTGTCGATATAATTGGAATGAAATATTTGGGGGAGCTTGTAGTGTATCTATTTAAGTGTGATTGGTGGGATTTAAGCAATCCTCGAACTGGCGTCCGTGATGATGAATATTTTTTGAGTGTTAATACATCAAAAAAATGGTATGAAGATGATCTTTTTATTTTGGCTTCTCAAGCATCTCAAGTATTCTACTTAGATGATCCAGAGTTAGGACATCAATGGCGAGTAGTACAAAAATATTCTCCAAGAAATATATATGATGTTATCCCTCAGGCGGAAGGACAAGATGAAGAAGAAAATAAACCCTCTACTCAAGAAGCATACCAAGAGAGTCAACCTGCCTTAAATTTGTTTGTGGATTTAAGCCAATACGAGATAATTCCATTAAATAGAGAAGATATTGAAGTTGAAATTGTTGATACGATAACTGAAGAAAATGTTGAATCATCTGAAGTATCTACAGATGATGAGAGCGAATTGTCAAATGAAACTGATACAGATTACGATTGACCAATTATGTGTTAACATTACACTTGATGACAAATATTTTATTTATTGAATGTATCAGTCGTTTGAAATTATGCCACCAAAGAGGAAGAAAGTTCGCAACCCATCTCCACCTGTTCCTAGCTCTCCTTCAGACTTACCATTAGAGATTGACTCTACAGAACAAGATAAAAATCTAATACTCATAAAAGTTATTAAGTAAGGTAGTATGATAGACATATAACAGAGATTGATTACAATGTTATATTTTATAGAGTCTACAATACAATCTCGTCAAGGTCGAGGCACCACTAGAGGCGTGACGTTGGAAAAATATCGCAAGGTAGGTAAGATCAAGGTTAACATTCCTAACGAACATACCAGAGACGAAGAACAACCAGCAGCTTGGCTTGCATCGCATGTGGGTGCTCTTACACGAACTTATGCACCTTTGGCAAAGACTTCATGGAAGAAAGTCCCCCAAGATGTTAAAGAGCTTATCAAGAAGCCTTGTTTGGTAATGTTTAAAACATTGATTTAGTACAATAAATTTCTATACTTTACTTAAATTTAGAATATTATAAATGATAATATGTTTGTGACTATGTTTTTCAAGGATGATTTTGAATTAAATTTTGGTCGGAGAGAGGAGCGTAAGACTGTGGAAGAGCTTATGAGTAATTCATTGCATTATAATAAGTTTGAGAGCAAGGAAGATGCACGCCAACATCCCTTTCAAGATGTCCGACCTTCTGAGTGGGAAAAACTTTGTGACATGTTTGAAGATCCATCATATCAGGTATAATTAAATTAATTATTTAACTTACCTTATTTGTTATTTTGTTTCATAATTTTTTCAATTTCTTTGCAGGAGCGAAGTTCTATAAACAAAACAAATAGGTCAAAATTGAAGATTAATCATCATACAGGCTCAAGATCTTTCCATTGTCTTTCTAAGAAATTGGTATTGTTATTTTTTTTTATTGGATATAGTTAATTGTTTGGATGAATCATAATGACTTTATATCTTAACACATATTTATTATAGCAAGATTCAGATACCAATTATGATCTGACAAAATTATATGCTGCATCGCACACTGATCGTAATGGAGAGTGGACTCATCCTGATGCCCGTAAAAATTATGTAAGTATTATAACCTTAATTAAATATATTATAATATTTATGACGATATTAATTCTTTATTTTATATATGTCTAGGATAAAATGGTTGCCCTTCGTGCTGAATCTGCATCAGATCAAAATTCCTCAACAAGTGATATTGATATTTTTACACAAGTCCTGGGTCAACGTTCAAGATATTTAAGGAGTATGGGTCACTGTGTAAAGCCTTCACCTTCTTCCTCTTCTTCCGGGTTTGCCTCTACGACTTCTATAGCGCTAGAGAATGCGAATTCCAGAATCGAAGAATTGACTGCAAGGCAGCATGAGTAAGAGGCACAATTGGCGAAACAAGCAGACATGGAGATGCGTTTCAAACAACATGAAGAACAACAATAAGAGTTCAGGAGACAGATGCAACTCCAAATGCAGCAGCTTATGCAACAGTACAGGCCTCCAAGCAACTAATGGTTTTTTATGTACACATTTTGGGATTGTCTATTTATGTACGAACAATGCTAGTTTCATGGTTGTTTATTTAGTTTGCACTTATTATAAAAACTTTTGTGACTATTAAACAGTTTCTAATGTATTTTTTCAAATATTATGAATGTCTATTTGGTTTTTTATTACTGAGTTTAAATAAAATAGTTATCATTCGAACTCCCACTTTAACGTTTGAACTCAATTTCTTTTTATACCGTTCGAATGAAAATTTCACCACGTTCGAACGGAAATCTATATTTATGCCGTTCGATATATCCGTTTGACATTCGAACAGAAAGCTATATTTTTACTGTTCGAATGGGTATAGCAAATGTCTTTGTTGTTCGAACGTAGATTTAAATCGTTCAAACATCAATTACTACCGTTTGAACGATATTCTGGAACGAATTTCAACCGTGACAAATAAGCTTTCTCGTTCGAGCGTGTTCGAACGGTTTCCATCAAATTTGTCCCAAAAGATATTTTTTAGGACGAAAATGGTGATTTTCGTCCCAATATATCTTTTGGGACAATGTTGTTGGGACGAGCTCGGGACGAATTTTTTTCGTCCCAAAAAATTTTTTGGGACAAAATGACTATAATTTGGGACGAAAAATTTCGTCCCAAAAAGTTGTTTATGTTGTAGTGAATATAATTTTTATTTTGAACTTGAAAAAGTTAAATTATTTATTATATTATATGTAGATGTTTTTGAAAAGTTGTAATAATTATGTAAGATGAGATGCATGAAATGAGTCTTGTCAGCTCATCTCAGTAACCAAACCAGGCCTAAAATTAACATAATGATAACTGGTTTAATTAATTATCATATATGGTACAAGCACTATATATATAGATACTTTCAAAGTGTAATAATGATACTCCTAGAATTGCTTGGCTTAGGACTGCAACCTGTTCCTTCTCTCCACCCATCCCTTTGTACCCCTTGGGACAAGAACAATTGAAATACCCCACATGGTTTACGCGTGCTTTCTCAATGCAAGGGTTTGAAGTTTTGCACTCATCAATATCTGCAACCCATGCAGTAATAACCAAACATGATACTCATGTAAGAAAGAAGAAAGGCTCGTGCTAGATCGCACGGTACATGTACATGAATTGAAAAATGTTATGGAATAATGCTACACGCCCCGCTGGGGGTGTAGGCTTGCTTTTTTATGTCTTTTTTTTTAAGTTTTTTTTTTTTTATTATATAGATTTTTTTAACAATTTTAAATATTTTAAAAAATAAAATAAATTCATAATATTATTTAAAAAAATACTTTCTTAATCAAGAAATAAAATAAAAAATCATAAAAAATATTTTTATTTTACTTCTGATTAAGGAAGTAATTTTTAATGATTTTTTTTTTACTTTCTGATTAAGGAAGTGTTTTTTAATGATATTCTAAATTTATTTTATTTTTTAAAATATTTAAAATTATTAAAAAAATCTATATAAAAAAAATCACATCGAAAAGTAAGGCTACACCCCAGGGGGAGCCCCCAGCGGGGGCTGTAGCATGACCCAATGTTTGGATACTTGATTATCTTGTAATTCTGTCAATAGTAGTGAAATAATCTATAAGTAGCAGTGAAATGATCAACTATGAATAGCATTAAAATGGTTTGAGTTAAGATATTTTATTAGATTTTGAGAAATGAGAGAAAAATGGTTGATTAACAATATTATAAAGGATTCTCGGATCGAGATCATTTTTGGTTTGAAAAATCATAAACAGACATCATTTTTCACAACACATTACGCAATCATGTTTTAAAATGAATAGTAGTTTAATGAAATACTTTATAAAAATAACATTACTTTACAACAATACTCTAACTTTAAAACATGTGTTGTGAAATATATTTTGTGGGTATCATTGCATGGGTAAAATTTTGATAATCATACATAAAAACCTTGCATTTGATTATACCTAGTACGTTATTGAACTTTCTTTATGAGCTACAATGCTTTCTTTGTATATAGTAACTTAACCATCCATTTGTTTATATTATTTTCCCTCTCCAGATATATACAGATGCTATAATGATTCAACTTTCTTAAACCATTGAAAAATGCTATTTGAACCAAGAATTCTTATCGACAAAATCGACCGATTTTTTTTTTTTAATTTTTTTACTTAATGGTTAAAAAAGTAACTATTAGTGAATTGATTTTTTTTTTCTAAACATGTCTAAAAATGTATAAATTAAGTGGTTGAAAGAAAAGAAATAAAGAAATAAATAAGTGCATTTACACTTGTCGGTATAATGCAAGAGCACAATTCTCGATCCCCTAGCATTAATGTTCTAAACCATTTTGGGAAACTTTTCAAATCTGCTTATGCACTTATATAAGCATGCTTTATCATTTCTCATAAGACTCATGTTGAAAGCAAATGCTATGTATGATCACATTTATATTTTCTGGTAGAGAAGTATAATCTAGATTTGCAAAACATGTCTTTTAGTGGCTGTTGTCAGCAATATTGATAATGAAGAATACTTACATCTAAAGCTATCATATCACTCTCATGTTATGAAGAACATCAGGCGTAACAATATTCTCTCTTTTCATGTTGAGAACCCTCTCTCTCTCTCTCTTAAAAAGCCTCAAGATCTACTTTTCGCCGGAGTCTCCCTCTCATTTCCTAATTTCTTAGTTTATTTTGCTTTTTTCAAGGCTAAAAAAAGTCATATCTATAGTTGACCCGATAGTTTAAATTGATGGTAGACAATATCATGTTATGAAGAATACTTACATCCAAAGCTATCATATCACCATCATAAACCGCATCACCATTAATTTTCAATAATATCACTTTAAAGGAAGATGATATCACTCTTTTTCCAAATCATGATGCTTTGAATATGATATATTTGTCATTCTAAGATTGGTCTTAATTGATGGCTGAGTCTCACATTAATTTATATATTTGAAAATATGCAATTTATAATTACAATTATGTCCAACACACGAAATAATGACAGAAGGAAGAAACTAAAAAAAAAAAAACAGACGGAAGTTGGACAACACGTACACGAAATAATTATGACATGCAATGCGTGCATAAGGTGTGTGAGAAAATATTTATTGAATCATTGTGAGAGTGCCGAGAGTCATTGGATTAATATATATACCAATACGCGCAAGGTTCTCTATTATGATATAAATACAAGCGGTATAGACCGTTGGAATGAAATATCATACAAGGAAAATGAAATCCTAAGTTGACTAATATATCTATGGGTTGGAAGTAAATCATGTGTGTAGCCGTTGTGTTTGAGGAGTTCCAATATATATATAATAGGTTAGCCGTTGGCATGAGTTCCCATATATATCATCTAGCAATCTTGACTTGAATCTTCAGTACTTGGTATGTGTCCATGATTGAAATACAGCTGTTAATTGATCGGATCATCGGACTGACCAAAAAATAAATTAAACATACCTTAGAAATACTATTAATTAAGACATCATAACAAAGTGGTAATCGACTGTAAATATTATTTCTCTTAATTTAATTAAGACATTCCCAACCGTTGCATGGAAGGGGTGATGGGAGTTTGAACTCCCCATTTTGTTTTATTATCTAGTTTTTTTTTTTTTTCCATTTCTTTTAATTTTCAGCATTTTTCTTTATTTTATTTTATTTCTATTTTTAGATTTTCGTCTTGAACAATTTTTTTATTTTTTAATTAATGTTTCTAGGGTTCGATTTTATTGTTTTTACTTAAAAAGGGAGTTCTTATTTTAGAAAAAAAAAAGAAAGAAAGGATTTGCAAACGAATATATGAAATTAGAAACTCAAGAATTAAAAGAATCATAAACATGATGAAAAATCTTATGTATGACTACATTCCAGCTTCTAACGTATGACTACATGTTTACGTTCTTCACCGGCCCTAAGGCCTTGTTTGGTTACACAGATGAGATAAAAGTTGAAAGTTGAATAAAATATTGTTATAATCACTACAACAAAAAAGAGATTTTGGGACGATTTTATTTTGGGATGAATTGAAATCATCCCAAAAAGTGAGATTTAGGGACGAATTTTATATTTCCTCCCAAAAAGACGACGGAAGCTGCATACGCGTTTGAACGGTATGTTCAGGGATGAAATATTCCGTCCCTAACCATTTGAACGGTCATGAGTCATCATTCGAAGTCTTTAATTTTTGCGTTCGAACAGAAATTTTGGCGCATTAAGTAACATCGTTATAGCGGGAAATTGCTACACCGTTCGAACGTGCACTTTCACCATTCGAACAGTGTAGCATATGTTTTTATTTTTAAGAGAATTATATTTATATTAACTTGTAATTATAAGAAATTTATCAATTAAATAATAGGAATAATATAAATCAATAATTAGTTCAGAAAATATAAAATAAGACTAATTCATAATTAAATACTAAATTTGCAAAACATTAAATATTGTCCATTCTAAAAACAAAACAAGAATAAATAAAAGATAGAAAATACTAAGACCCCATGTCTTTGTACACTTCCTCGACTGCAGCTAGGTGTTCCTCTATCTGTGTCAGTCGAGTACTAATGGTGACCTGAGTCGCCAACATGGCATCAAACTCCGTACGTAAGTCAGAGATGCTACCAATAATCTCAGTACGGAACTCAGACACAGCAGAACGGACCTCCATATGCACTGCATCGATCAGTGCTGATGTTTGTCACTAATCGCTGCACACACGATCTCGGCCATGTCCTTACGAGTAGTGTTGTGTACTGATGCCTTGGCCTGTACTCCATGATCTGATGGCTGTGCATCTCTCTGAGGATCAACCGGGTCTGGATGTGGTTCACGAAGACGCAGTCTTGAGTGTCCACTGCTGCGTGAGAGGGTGGTACTGTTGATCGGTCCCATCGGCTGCGCTAAATTTTCTTTAAGTACTTCCTCTTGAGGCAATTCTTGAGGCTTTTCCTATTCACCTTATCAGCAACATTACAAATAATTAACCAATTATTTGGTTAATCAACCTGCACTGAAAATTTTATTAAGTACTTACCCGTAGGCCATTCTTGATGTTTTCCTTAATTACCTTATCAGTGACTTTAGAAATTGCCAAAATTTTTATTTGGGTATCACCATAACTCCAATTTTCTAAGCGTCCTCAGAATTTCCTGAGTTATGCATGTCGACTATGAGATTTCTTCACCGAGGTTTCTCTCAACTCCATTCTAATTACATGTTCTTTGAATTTCTCCAGAGATAATCCTTTGGTCATCAGATCTGCTATCATTTCAGTCGAGAAAATAAAATTAACTTTGACCCCACCTCTTTCCACTATATCTAAAATATAGTGATAATGCACATCAATGTGTTTTCCCTTGAAACTCTGTGTTCAATTTTTTATCAATGAGATGTCAAACTGATTATCACAAAACACATTGATAGGTTTTGTGGATGTACCCAAATTTAAGCTTTCAATAAAGCGTTTCATCCACATCATATTACTCACTGCAGTACTTTAAGCAATATACTCTGCTTCCATAGTAGACTTAGCAACATAGCCCTGTTTTTTACTCAACCAAGAAACTGTTGTTCCACAAAATAGAAATATATATCTAGTTGTAGATTTTCTATCATCTATATCACTTTCAAAATCAACATCACTATAGCAGATTAATTCTAGATCACTAATTCTAAAGCACAATTTCAAATTTTTGGTACCTAGAAAATACCTTAATATACGCTTCATTGCTTGCCAATGTTCTTTACCTGGATTGGATTGATATCTGCTTACCAATCCTACTGCAAGACAAATATCTAGTCTTGTACCTGTCACTGCATACATGAGGCTCCCCACAGCTTGAGCATAGGAAACTTTAAGCATTTCGATTATTTCCTTCTCATCTTTTGGGCACATACTTTTATTTAAAGCATGACCTTTGTAATTAGGTGTACTTAAGGATTTACAATTTTCCATGCCAAATTTTTTAAGTATTTTTTCTAGATATTTGTCTTGATCTAAATATAATATTTTTGAATTTCTATCTCTCGAAGTTCTTATACGAAGAACTTTAGTGGCCTTGGGATAAGCATTTATACCTTACAACCCCACACTTTGAGTTTACTTAAGTCTGGTTTATGTCCTGTCTACATCTCATAAGGTGTAAGAGGCTTTGCTTTAGTTTTAACTCTATTTAATGTATATGCCGCAGTTGATAATACTTTACCCCAAAAATATGTTGGTAGATCAGCATATGTCATCATCGATCTCGTCATAGCCAATAAAGTTCTATTTATTCTTTTCGAAATGTCATTTTGTTGAGGTTTATATGGCATTTTATAAATGTGTCTTATATCATTCAATTTTCAGAAATCAACAAATGCTTCAAATTCACCTCCTCTATCACTATTCAAACCTTTAATGGACCTACCCAACTAGGTTTCTACTTCAACTTTATATTCTTTAAATTTCTCAATTACCTCAGATTTATGTTTGAGTAAATAGATATGCCCATATCTTGAATAGTCATTAGTGAAAGTAATAAAGTACTCCATTCCTCTATGGGTTTTAGTTCTAAAAGGTTCACAAACATCAGAATGTATAATTTTAAGTAAATCTACTGTGGATTTCCAACTTTTTGAAAAAGATTTACTACTCATTTTTTCTTTGATACATGGTTCACATATATCAAAATTATCTAAGTTTATTTGTGGTATTAATCTACTTTTATTCATTTTGATCATCTTATTGTTATTTATATAGCCTAATCTTAAATGTCATAAATATGCACAATAGACACATTCAAATAATCAGAAATAGATACTTTATTAATATCACATTTAGTACATATATATTGTGATCTTTCACGCCTTTCATTGATACATTATGCTTACTTATTACAATGGTTCTAGAGTTAAACTCAACTGTGTAGCCTTTCTGATCTAGTACAATCACTGATACTAAATTCCTATGAATACTAGGTACGTATAATACATCACTAAGTAAAATAATGGAACCATTCACTTTAAATTTACATATACCTTGCCCCAAGGCATCGCAATATGTGTTGTTGCTCATATACACTTTGTGCTCTTCTGTTTGTTTATCTTTAAGTCTGACAAATATATCTTTGTTCCTACATATATGTCTTGTTGATGCATAGTCAACCCACTATGAATCTGATGTTGGTTCCATTAGCATTACCTCTGAGATTGTCATAATACTTTCCTTGCTTTCTTATGCTTTTCCCTTATTAGGACATTGTGATTTATACTGACTCTTCTTCCCACACTTAAAGCAGTTTTCAGTAAATGGTTTATTTTGTTTCTTTTTCAATCATTTATTTTTCTTAAACTATTTTGGTTTCATCTTGTTCTGTGTAGAACGCTTATCCTGAGCCATCAATATATTAGATGATTCACTATCTCTATTCTTCCTCTTCATCATTTCTCCTTCAAGTACTAAAAGTACCGGAAGCGATGTCATTTTTATTTCATTTCTACTATATGTTAAAGAAATAACAATGTGATCCAAAGATGAAGGAAGACTATTTAACATGGTTGTAACTTGCATTTTATCAGTGAGAGGATGACCAACATCATGTAATTCTTTTGCAATTAACTGCATTTGAAGTACATGATCACTAATGTCATCATTCTCTTTCAACAAGTTCGGTTATACTTATCCTAATAACTGTATATAAGTATCCGACCTTAAACCATTTTTTGCCTCGACTGCATCCAAAATTTCTTTTGCAGTTTCATAGTCTTCAAAGCGAGGAATGATATGATCATTCATACAATGCAAAATTAATACTTTTGCCCATGCATTGTGTTCTTCCTATCTATTTTCAATTGGTTCGTTGCTCTCACTTCCATTCAATCCATTTTCTATACTTTGTGATGGCTTTGAAGTTGTTAATGTGTATAATGTCTTTTCATGGGGTAAAAGAAAAGTTATATGCCTTTTCCAGGCTCGAAAATTTCTTCTATTCAGTTTTTCTATCCCCGAGGGATTAATACTTTTTTTCGGTGCCATAAATAATAAGCTTTAAAAAATTAACAACAAAAAAAATGTAGAAATAATAAATGTTTTTTATTGTAAATAAATTAAATACAATAGTTCAACTGTAAAAAACTAAAATTATTAATAATGTAATAGTAATAATAATCCTTAGGTTTAATCCAAGGTGGCAGCCTCGAAATTCTCCTATTATATTTTAAATGAGGAGAATAATGAAAGTAACGCCCCGATTGAGAATTTCCACGCCCTTTCCTTGATATTTGACCTTTTTCAAAGAATTTTTGGCAATAATCTTGACTAACATGTGCTTTGTAATGTTTTAGCAAGAAATTTGGAGGACAACGGCTTTTGAATGGACCAAATCAGGCTTGAAATGATCTCGAATAGTTCGAAAAGTCAAAGCTGTCCCGAACCAGTTCAAAAAACCGAATACACTGGTTCAAACCACAATAGATAATTGTTGCAATGACTATTTTGAAGCCACTTAGAATATTATTAGCGGCGAAATGAACTCGCCGCAAAAATCTTATAAAATTATATCCCCCGCTCGTTTTCCACTCATTTCCCTCCTTTCATCTCCCCCTACCTCCTCTATCTTATTTGTTTTGTCCTTGGGGTTTTCTTCATAAGCATTTACCTAGCTGTCAGCCTCCAGGAAACACCCCAGCAGGACCGAGGCACGGCTTAGCCACTAATCTTCTCTTCCTTGTGACGATCTCTCTCTCTCCCTCTCTCTCGGTAATCAACCTAGCGTCGTCGCTGTGCACTCCCAACGCCACCACGAGCCGTCGTCGCTATCTCCTTGACCCACTATATTACGTCTCTGCTTTATAAGAAAATAAAGTCTAGTACTTCAAGGGACCAAGGCCTCCACAATTGCAAATAAACCAAAGGAATTCGATATCTTTATTAATGACTCGAAGGAATTTAAATACAATAATTCATAACAGACTCAAGACCACGACATCAACCCACTAAACCCACTACACACTACTAGACTCTATAACACCAATAATTTTAAATAACCACTTGGCCCAACCTGGTCCACTAACCCCAAAGACTCGATAAAAGAATACTGAAACAACATGAATATTCTAGAACATTTGACTCTGAAATAACAAGTGAAATTGTTATGTCCATCCGATCACGTGAACGACTCAGATGGGAAATTAGGTGTGGGGAACGTGACAGACCCCCTTACTTCGAGGACCTTGTTCGCAAGGGCCCCGAATTTGTCCTTGAAAACCCTTACTTCTTCCCAGGTAGCCTCTTCGTCTCCCATCTTGTACCATTTCACCAAGACCTCTGTAATTGCTTGCCGTCCTCGCTGCTTTTGTCCTCTACTAAGGATCTTCTCTGGTTCTGGGAAGAAAGTGCCGTCCGAGTGAATGGGAGGGAGTTGTGGCTGTGGAATCTAAGAAGACCCGAGGCGTTTCTTAAGAGAAGAAACATGAAAACGTTGTGGATCTTGGATTCTGATGGAAGCCGCAGTCGATAGGCAACTTTCCCAACTTTTTCTTCAATCTCGAAGGGACCAAAGTAACGAGGGGCAAGTTTCTGATTCTGCTGAATAGCAGCCAAAAGTTGACAGTAGGGTTTAAGCCTCAAATACACTCAATCTCCTTTGTCAAATGCCCTTTTCGTGCGATGTAAATTTGTGAACTTATTCATCCGCTCCTATGCTTCCCGCAGGTTATCCTTTAGGATCTGCAAAGTGACCTCCCTGTCCTTCAGAGAGTCATCCACAGCCTGCACCCGTGCTGTTCCTAGAATGTATTGAAGGAGTCGAGGTGGAGGGTAGCCATAAACAGCTTCAAACGGCGTTGTTTTGGTCGAGGAATGCTCATTGGTGTTATACCAATATTCTGCCAAAGGAAGCCATCTACTCCATGCCTTTGGTTTATTTCCTGTAAACCTTCAAAGGTACCCCTCCAAACACTGATTAACAATTTCTGTCTGGCCATCTGTTTGTGGATGGTAGGCGGTGCCTGTGTTGAGCTGAGTCTGCTGTAAGTGAAAAAGCTTCGACCAAAAATGAGAAATAAAGATCGGATCTCTGTCACTCACAATAGATTTAGGAATGCCGTGGAGCCAAAAAATGTTATCCATAAATAACCCAGCAATGATGGTAGCAGTATAGGGGTAACTGAGTGCAATAAAGTGTGCGTACTTTGTTAAACGGTCAACAACCACCATGATAACATTTCTGTTATCAGATTGGGGCAACCCTTTGATAAAATCCATGCTAATATTAGTCCATGATAACTTTGTTCTCACGGCCAGCTTTGTATTCCATCGTGAATTCATACCCAATCAGCTTTGAAATCCATTTTTACTGGTGGGCATTCCAATCCATTGCTCCACCAAATATTTAAGCACCTGTTGGTCTGTGCGAATTTTAAATTTCTGGCCCAATAAATATGCACGCCACTTTTTCACTGCTAGCACAAGGGCAAGAAGCTCTTTCTCATAGGTTGAGAGGTGGAGATTTTTGCCCTAAAGTCCTTGGCTAAGATAAGCCAGGGGACAACCCTCCTACATAAGCACAGCACCAATTCCGTCTCCGGAAGCATCACACTTAATGAGGAATGTTTTGGTGAAGTCGGGTAGTCTAAGCACAGGGGGAGTGGTCAGGGCTTCTTTTAACTGATGAAAAGCCATGGTGGCCTTATCATCCCAATGACAAGAATCTTTTCTGAGAAGATTGGTTAAGGTTGCAGCAATAGTACCATAGTCCTTAATAAACTTACGGTAATATCCAGTAAGGCCAAGGAAGCCTCGTAGTGCTTTGATAGAGGTGGGGATAGGCCATTGCAACATGCTAGGTATTTTGGATGGGTCGGCTTTAACTCCTTGGGTAGAAATAATATGCCCAAGATACTCAATCTCGGAACACCCAAAGCGGCATTTTGATCTTTTAGCATAAAGTTGATGGTGTTGTAACAATTGCAGAACTAGGCTGAGATGAGATATGTGGTCAACCATGCATTTACTATAAGTTAGAATATCATCAAAGAATACTAGCACGAATTTACGTAAATATGGTCGAAAGATGTCATTCATAAGGCTTTGGAAGCTAGAAGGGGCATTAGTGAGCCCAAAGGGCATCACCAGGAATTCAGAGTGCCCTTGATGAGTTTGGAATGCAGTTCTAGGTATATCTTTAGGAAATACCCGAATTTGGTGGTAGCCCGATCGGAGATCTAGTTTAGAAAAAATGACAACCCACATAATTCATCTAATAACTCATCAATTAGAGGAATAGGAAACTTATCTTTAACGGTGATCTGGTTGAGTGCTCGATAATCTACGCACATTCGCCAGCTCCCATCCACTTTATAGACTAAGATTACTGGGGATGAATAAGGGCTTTGACTAGGGCGAATGATCCCGCTGGTCAGCATCTCTTCAACCATTTTTTCAATTTCTCCCTTCTGATAATATGGATAGCAATAGGGCCGAGTACTTATAGGGGGCTCCTTCCAATAGAGGAATTTTGTGATCTTGACTACGATGAAGGGGAAGGCCATCTGGTTCTTGAAAGATTGGGTTGAATTTGTGGAGTAATTCACAGATTTCATCAGGCACTTCTGTGGGCTTGGTTTCTACTGAGGCCTCCATTAACTACAGTACAAGCCCTCTTGCAGGAGCTGCTTGCTTTAAACAAAATTCCTCAACTCCCTCCAGAGTAGGTTGAGAAGGATGCAGCCCAAGTAGCCGAATTGTTTTGCCTTCCCATTTGAATTGCATGGTCAGTGTAGAGAAGTCCCATAGTATGGGGCCCAGAGTGTAAAGCCAATTAACACCTAGGACCAAGTCACAGCCACCAAAGTCAGTAGATAAAGATTACTAGTAAACAGGTGACCTTGTAGATTAATAGGAACTGTCGCACAGCAACCCTTGCAAGGCAGGCGATCTCCATTATCCACCATTACTGTCATACTTCGATCTCCATGTATGGACAGTTGAGCAAGCCTTGCTACATCGGGATCCACAAAGCTATGTGTGCTCCCAGTGTCAATCAAAACTGTTACCCGTTGATATCCCGGATGGCCCACTAAACGCATAGTTCTGGGTGCTGGGGCTCCCAAGATGGCATGCAAAGAGATTTCCACCACTTCATCATTATCAGGTGCTTCTTCTCTAGGTTCCACAATTGGAGTAATGGGGTTGTTCTCCCCAGCTTCTCTTCCTTCATCTTCTTCCTGCCCTTCCTAGAGAAATACCTTAGGAGTTCGACATTTGTGACCAAAAACCCATTTATCATCACAGTAATAACAGAGACCTCGGTCTCTCCTTTCTTTCATTGGGGTTGGAGTAATTCGTTGGATAGGCATGGTGGGTCTATGGGAGGTGGAAAAAGGCGGATATTAAAATTGTTTTGTGGAGATGGGCCAAGTAATTTTTGTGGATTGGTTAAGTTTGGGGCAGGTAACCATGGGAAATTATTTCCCAGGTTAGGATTTGGGCTTAAAGGCATGGTGCGGTTTGGGGTGGAATTGTGGGCCCGTCTCCATACTTCTTCCTCATACAATCTGTCCAGCCCAAATGCAACAGGTAAATTATTGGACCTGAACATGGTGACCATGATTCTGATATCATCTCTTAGGCCACTCAAGAATGTACTGACTAGAAATTCTTCAGAAAGACCCGGTATCCTGTTAGATAATAGCTCAAATTGTGTTTGATAATCCTCCACTGAGGACATTTGCCTGAGTTTGGTGAATTCAGCTACAGGATCATCGAAAGGAGTAGGGGCAAAACGGGTTCTCAATGCCTAGACAAAGTTAGCCCAAGATTGAACTGGATGGGACTCAATCAACCATTGATACCATGTCAAGGCTTTTCCTTCCATGTGGAAGGAGGCTAAATGTATTTTTTGTGAGTCAAGGGTGTGGTAATAGGCAAAAAATTGTTGGGCTCGGAAGATCCAACCAGTGGGGTCAGACCCATCAAATTTGGGGAAGTCCAGTCGCATGGTGCGACTCTGGATGCCATGTTGGTTGTCAAAAAGGGGATTATAGTGGGTAGGGTCTGAGTTACGTTGGTTATGGCTGCTTTCTGGGTCGTTGTTATGGGAATTGTGATGCTTATGGGCTAAGGTATGGGCATGTTATTGTAACTTGAAGCCAAATTGGCAACTTGCTGTATCAATTCTTCCAATAAATTGTGCTGCCTTGCTTGTGTGTCATTCAACTGTGACTGTGCAACCTGAAATCCTGCATTCTAAGTTTTGAGCTGCGAAATTGCTTCTGAGAGTTGGGAAAATCGTGTACCTTCTGCCATGGACTCAACCTAGCTCTCGGATACCACTGTTACGTCTCTGCTTTATAAGAAAATAAAGTCTAGTACTTCAAGGGACCAGGGCCTCCACAATTGCAAATAGACCAAAGGAATTTGATATCTTCATTAATGACTCGAAGGAATTTAAATACAATAATTCATAGCAGACTCAAGACCACGACATCAACCCACTAAACCCACTACGCACTACTGGACTCTATAACACCAATAATTGTAAATAACCACTTGGCCCAACCTAGCCCACTAATCCCAAAGACTCGGTAAAAGAAGACTCAGGTTAGGTTTGGAGAGTGAGATGAGAATTTTTAGTTTTAGATGAAAGTTTAAAATATTATTTTTTAATATTATTATTATTTTGAAATTTGAAAAAATTAAATTGGGATTTGAAAAAGTAGAATTGTTTATTATATTTTGTATGAGGATTTGAAAAAAAGTGTAATGATGAGATGAGATGAGATGAAAATTTTGTGTTTTGTAATGATGAAACAACATGAATATTTTGGAACGTTTGACTCCGAAATAACAAGTGAAACTGTTATGTCCATCAGATCACGTGAACGGCTCAAATGGGAAATTAGGTGTGGGGAATGTGACACATGACTACCACAACCACTGCACCCAATGGAGAACCCCGTGACCCTCCTCCAAATAGCCTGTTATGACCCTTGCCATGACGACAAGAGTAGTTGTTGTCTAGGGGTGGAGAAGAAGCAATCTGTGGAGTACGAAATGCTAAACTGGAACCTATACTGAAAAGTTGTATTAATATCTCAACCTTGAGGACAAGGTTCTTTGAAGGGGTGGATAATGTAATGAACCCACTTAAGTTGGGCCCGGCCAAGCTTGATGGGCCTCCAAATGAGTTATTGCTTTTATTTGTATTGAGTTGTTAACCTGTTTAGTGGACCATGGGCTTAGTTAGTGGAATAGGAAATTGGCCCATGGCCTTAGTTTGCTTATGGATGAATATATGTGCTGGAGGAGTCCGGGTAGGGATCATCTGGAAAACTTGTAAGCTTTTGAGTATTTTGGAATTTAGTAGTCTGTAATGGAGGAAGGAGTTGGCCTCGAATCAATTCCATTGTGATTAATCTGAGCATTTCCATAGTTCTTCTATTTCCAGTATCACGTTCATTTCTGGTCTGTGATTGTTATAATAGCAGAGTGATATTTACATCCAGAACCATAACACAGCCCCTGCCACCACCGTCATCTTGAGTACGTAGTAGGTGGGAGCCGAACCTTGGTGATGTTTTCAAAGGTATGATTCTCTTAAACTTGATTTGAACTTTTGTTTGTTGGATTTTAGTATGGTTATAGTGAAAATGGTGTTTGCCTAATGGGAAATATGTCAGTTTGAACTCTACGGTTCCCATTTTATGGTAGAGGGTTTGAGATGCAAATATTTTCTTAAGGGCGAGTCTCATGAGGTTTTGTATTGGGCGCTTCCTAAATCTTGCTATTTAAGAAAGAACTATAAACTTGTTTTGGTTGAGGAGAAAATCTAAGTTTTAGCGTATGAAGCCTGCAGAGTGTTTTCCCCCCTTCAATGACAATTAACCCTTTTTTGTGGATTCAATGACATAGATACTTGTACTCTTTACTTTGATCTACACCTCATAACTGAGGTATTGTCAGTTGGCATGGTGCTCTTGTTTCTTCTTGTACCAGCGATTCAGTATACCAGTAACTGTTTATGTGATCATTGCCTGCTCTGTTGCTGCTTTGTGGTGAATAAGTCAATTTAATTATTCTCAGTTGTATGTCATGCCCTGCCTGTAGACCTTCCTATTGGAACTGAAATTTGAAGGGACTTTGTTCTAGATTTTTCTACTTAGTTTTTACAGTGAGAAAATATATCCATGAGAGTTGTGTGGCTTAAAAAATGTAACTGTGGTAATGTGTAATTACATATTCTGGCTGTGTCAGATGCATGGATCTTAAAGTTGATGTAAAATACTTGGTGCCAACTTAGATTTATCCAAGTTGATATTCATCTTGGTTTATCCAACTTCTTCCAAGTTCTAAGCTTTAAATTCATTATATGAAACATGAAGTATCAGATATGATATGGTAATGATCATTAACAGTATCAGCAATCCTTGGAAATTACAAGTTCTAGTTATGCATAACTCAGTTATTATAGAAAAACCTTTTAAGTAATTCAGGATTGCTGATACTGGCATCAATTGTTTGTGTTACAGATTACCTACAGTGTTCCATTTTCTGTCACAGCAGAGCTGACTGCTGATTCAGGTGGCGGCCAAGGTTTGTAGCAATTTTTTTTTTTTTTTTTACTGCATGTTCTTACACTCCTTTCTCGGTTGTGATGCTGAACAGTTTGTATGGCTATGCAGGGCTGGCTATATATAGGTGTTCTGAATCTTGCAATAGTTGTTCCCCAGGTAGTTAGTGTAATTACATATTCTTCTTTATTTTCTGTCTCATTTTTCCACATTTAAATTTGTAAATGGTTGATT
>QEOT01005653.1:4740-33929 GCA_003123785.1 Pterocarya stenoptera | reverse complement strand
GCGGGGGCGCCCATCTTTAGCAGTAATTTCTTCCAGCAACAAATTTTTAAGAAGGAAAGAAAAACTTGGAGAAGAAAAGTGAAAGTTTTTCTTACGTCGATTTCAATAGTTATTTTACTTGCTGAGTATGGACCTTCTCTTCCTCTACTTTATGAGGGAATCACTTGTTTCTACTTTTTGAGAAAAGAACTTCTCATTGGATATTCTTTTTGCCACAGATACCGTGCAATCACAAGTGCGTACTATCGCGGAGCTGTTGGTGCATTGCTTGTCTATGATGTCACGAGACATGTCACTTTTGAGAACGTGGAGAGGTGGTTAAAGGAGCTTCGTGATCACACTGATTCCAACATTGTGATTATGCTTGTTGGAAATAAGGCAGATTTACGTCACTTGCGTGCTGTTTCAACCGAGGATGCTACAGCATTTGCTGAGAGAGAGCATACATTTTTTATGGAAACCTCTGCCCTGGAATCATTGAACGTGGAAAATGCCTTCACTGAAGTGCTCACTCAGATATATCATGTAGTCAGCAGGAAGGCTCTCGACATTGGGGATGACCCAACAGCCTTGCCCAAAGGACAGACTATTAACGTGGGGGCCAAAGATGATGTATCAGCTGTGAAAAATGCTGGATGTTGTTCTGCGATGCCTTGAGAAATCTTGCAAATCCTGGTGGTATAAAATAGTTTCTCCTGTTTCTAAAATTTTATATTTCTATGTGGCTTATAACATGTATGTCTTCATTACATATTGGAATGAGGTCACATGGAATTCAGTTATTTTCTCTTTTCGTATATTTTCCGTTTCTTTTTTTCACCTTCAGTTGGAGTGTTATGATACCCATCTCATAGATTAGGATACAGTTGATTGCTCGATAATGGAATTTTGAGGTGTATTGAGATAATTATGTAATGTATTTGATTGATTGAATAGATATTCAGATTCAAGTTTGCTATGTCACGTTTGTTATTTTTCACTCAACTGGTTATATGCTTGCTTGATATTGGATCCAAAAGCCAGAAAGTTTTCCCGTTTCCTTGGAAAGTATCGACTGTTGCCCAATGGTGTGGCTTGGGGATGGGGGACAAGATGAATATATGGGATCTTTTGCTTTCTTTTCAAGTATTTTGAATCATTTAGGTTGATTCCATTAAATATAGGCATATCCCAGGTAGTATACAAGAGAATGGACCTAATTAGGAAATGGTGATAGATAAAAGGGATTCATGGAAATTGAGACCATTAAAATCTATAGTAGTAGCCCCATAAATAAGTTAAAGAAAAGTTTTTTAAAATATTCTGGAGAGCAATCCTGGTCCTCAAAGTTCTAGTCTTTTCTCTCCCCTCCATATTCACCAAAAAAACAAATAGGTGCCATTTTTCACAAAGCTGCAGTCTGAGGAATGTCTTTCAAACCTATCCAACTAGCTAAAAGACCAACCACCTTCCCAAACATAACTCATGAAATCTCAACTTTGCTAAACAAGTCATTTCACAAGACCCTGGTCTCACAAGGAAGGAGTAATTCACTATTTCACCACTTTTTTTTTTTTTTTTTTTACCTGCAGCACCAATCATTAACAAAAAAGGAAGTGGTATAGACAAAAATGGCAACCTTGAGAGGTGCCTTTCTCCATATACTTTTTCAAGGTAAATGATTGCTATTCTCAGTAGTCAGAACCTCTAGAATGGGTGTATGGAGAATTTTTCTTTGCTAGAGAGTCCAAACAATCTTGTCCACCTTTTCATTGTCAACTCCCAAAGACTAGGGGCACTAATCGGCGTAGTAGCCCCTAGTGGGCGGGCAGCTAGGATCCCCCCACCCCCAAAACCAATATTGGGCTGCCAGACTAGCCTACGGGCCGTCCACCCACCCATGGCTGTGAGTGATAAACTGCGCCGATGGAGACGCGAGCGACCAAGAATAAGGGAGAAGTTCGAAGAGAATAGAGAGAAGTTACTCGAGGGCTAAGAGTGGAAAGTGAGCAACGACTATAGCGACGACGGCAATGTAGAGACAGCTGAAGCCCAGAGAGCTCAAAGCATAAGAGAGATTTAAGAGACGGGTTTGGGGGGGGGGGGGGGTTGGGTTTACACCTGGTCTAAATAACGTCGTTGTATAATATATATATATATATATTTATGTATGTGTGTGTATGTATATTTATATATACTTGGTATGAGCAGACATGTATTCCCTGTTGAAAGTACTGCTGCATTTTTTATATGATAACTATGAATTTTAATATATGTATCAATTAGAACAAGAAGCATGATAAATGTAAAGATAATTATAAATTTATGCAACCAATTTCACAAATGATTATAGTTACACTTGGAAAAAAAAAATGAAGGAAACAAAAAATGTAAAATTATTGAATACATAATAAATCAAATGTTTAGAACTCATTATATTAAAATCATGAAAAATTCTGCTCATTATCTCCACACACTATATTTATTTTTATTTTTTTTCTCTCATCAAATATGTAGTGTATGGATGATGAGTAGAATAATTCAATTAGTTAAAGAAGAATAAAATAAAATAATAATAATAAATAAATAAAAATAAGTGTAATGTTTGATATGTGGAGATAATGAATAACAAAGCTCTAAAATCATAACAAGACATGCATTGCTCCACTCGTTATAAGACCAATTAGACATGTACATAATAATAATAATAATTTTTAATTTTTTTAGAAAACTGCATAGATATAATTTTTAATTGGATGATAAAATGTAAAAATAGAATATTAATTTGAAATTTAAAAAAGTATAATGTTTTCTTCAAAAGAAAATAATACTATTTTAAAAAGTATTATTCAAAATGAAGACAATTATTATTTTTTTGAAACGATATCCTATAATAATAAAATATTATTCTTTAAATTTAAAGACAATTTTCGTTTTTGAACTTAAACATAATATTATTATTCTTTTTAAATTTAGAATTGCAATATCGATCGTAGAAAATAAAAACATGTTCTTACCAAAATAATTTTTTAAAGGATAAAAATTTTTATTCATTATTTTAATAATAATTTAAAAAATGAATTACAAATAAATTAATATGAAATGCAATGTCAAATGATAGACCAATTGTAAACTGATACATAAATTGAAACCAAAAATAATAATTTTATTTTGTAAAATGAAGATATTATTAGTCTAATGACTATGATTTACTTTTATGAATTACTATGAAAAATAATATAAATATAATTTATTTTTCCAAATAATATTATATACGAAAATACTCTTATTTTTAAACCTAAGAAGGAAAAAAAAATCCTAATCTGTTAATTTGTTCCACAAAAGTCCAATAAACCAAAATCTTCAATTTCGATTATTTGTAACTTATTAATATCCCATTCTTATTATTAATATTTCTAATTAATATTAGAATAATAGAAAATTTAAGAGTATTTTTAATCATGAATTAGAGGATAAAAACGTAATTGTGCAAATGAGGATAAAAGCCAAAGTGTGAACTCAAACAAAAGTTACTATTTATGAGGCTATAGCCTCTTTTATTTATAGAATATGTACATATATAAATATAAATATATATATATATTTATATTTATCTCGAGTGGGTGGGGATCTGCACCTAGGCCCCGCCTGCATGCTAGGTTTTATTCCAAAAAACTGCATGCCCACTTGATACAGGTGACGGGCAGGGATGTCGGGTACGGGTACACGCCCAACACTCCTATCAAAGACTACAACAAATTGAAGAATTTTACGAAAACACCAAGTCACCAACCTACAAGTCATGAGCTTCCCTATGGCATGGCACCATTAAAAACCATTCTAGATTACTCCTAATTTTGCCACCATTAAAAACCATTCTAGATTACTCCTAATTTTGCCACCAAGGCCTTCTTCTCCCACACTATATATTATCTCAAAAACTAATCTTGGAACCATCATCGGCCACCAATATGGTATAATACTCTCGTACTTATAATTTACAACAACCTTCCATAAGGCTTCTCCTTCGTAATTGTAGCACCATAACTATTATTCTAGGAGAGCCAAATTAAATACCCTCAAGAATATGAATTCCCAACCAACCACTGATAGTTGGAGAACAAACCTTGTCCCAACCAACCAGCTAGATGATACTTGAACTCCTCGCCTAATCCACTCCACAAGAAGTCGTGTTGGACTTTTTCAATCCAGTATGCAACACCAACAGGTAGAGGAAATAAAGATAAGAAATAAGTAGACAGGCTTGATAATGTATGCTTTATAAGGATAATACTATCTCCCTTTGACAAATACAACCTTTTGTATCTACCAATATGAGCTCAATCTTCTCCAATTCATCGTCCCAAATGTTTTTTTGCCATGAAAAATGCTCCCAAAGAGAGGCAAAGATTCTTCATGGACAATGATGATACTTTGGAACTCAATATACTAGCTAGACCCCTTATATTACGAACACTTCCAATCGCAACCAGCTTAAATTTAAAGAGATTTGCTTTCAAACCAGAAATAGCTTAGAAGCAAAGAAGAATAGCCCTCAAGGATTGAATGTGCCCTCATAGAAGAACAATATATCATCTACAAACAAAATATAGAAATGTTGATCATGCCTCGATTAGCATCCCCCACCAAAAATTGAGAATGCAACCAATCCCACAAGTACTTCTCAAAATTTGAACATATAAACTTTGGTCAAAGTGAATTCACTCTGATCGATCCCATAAGTACTCTATTTTGAAATAGAGTTGGAGTTCAAAGTTTTTGCACTGTTCTGGATTCACTATTGTCAGACTTGATCTCATTAAGCATTTATATATGTAAGATGGTTACAAGGTTTTGGCTGGATAACGTGATATATGAATGACTGTTCCAAGAACGTTACCAGTTTATCATAAGCTGTTATGATCACGGGATGATGGTTTATCTTTATCTTCAAAGTTGAATTCAAATCGATATGGCTGGGGTGGCATCTGCTACTAAGACGTATGTCCAACAATCTAGAGGAAAGCCTTATTAATTTTCATTTAGAAACACGTACCCATGGACTACCAAGTCCAAAAAGCACTCAAGAATTTGTCGGATACATTCCGAGTTTGAACTCTCTCTCTCCCCAAATATACCCCGAGAGCCCAAAAACCACTCTCCTGAGAGGAGGGGGAGCTTCGACATTTTCCTATCTCTATACACTATCTATAATATTTTTTTTTTCTAACTTTCTAATGGTTTTTGTTCCTTTCCCTCCAAAGTTGAGAAAGGCCATGTGAAGGGAGAAAATCCCTTCAATTAGGCTAAAGGCAGGGCCCAGGTTACAACCAAGATATGAGGTCTGGGTTGGATCAGGTAGGAGACAAGGTTCGGATTAAGGCCCAGGTACATAATATGGACTAGGTCAGATGGTAACACCTGGGTCAAGGCTCAGGTATGAAACCCGGGTCGGATCATGTTTACATCAGGAAACAAGATAGGAAATGCAGGCAAGGCTTAAGAGGGAAGGAACATAGCACTCAATACCAGATGAGAAAACTTGCGGGTTCACACTCAGCATTAATGAGATGGAAAGAACCTAGGACAGAAAGCATGTCGCATTCAGTGCGGCCCAGAGCAGAAGCCATGCCGCATTCAATGCAACCCAAGACCCGAGCAACGTACAGCAGCCCTGAGCACTTCCTAGCCTGGCAAACTGACGGCACAAGGGAAGCTTGGCAAGTAGACAGCATAAGCATGTTATCTCCTACTATGCAACACTCCACTACTGTGGAGACCAAATTAGCAAGTATAAATAAAACACTACCTGCAGCACACACGTAAGGCAATCTAACACAATCATCATCAATATACTTCACTTTCATCCTCAACACCATACTAACTTAAGTATCGGAGAATCAACAGACCCCGAGTCCCCTTGTCACTATGCAGGTGATCGCACAAGCTTTGATCGAATGGGAATTGCTTAGGCCCGCAAAACATGACATCAACAGTGGCGCTGTATGTGGGATTTCTATTGTCCCATAACTAGCGTGTCATTTGCATGCTGGCAACAACCCGTTCTCAGCATTCGCAGTGTGAAACAACACAGCCCGAAACAATGGAAGCAAGACTCAATGAACAAACTGAAGCAATACGGAAACTCATGGCGAATATGGAGACCCTTTGATAAGAAAATGTTGCCTTACGAAGGGGCGATGAAGAACCAGAGGCGGATCGATAGAGTCATCACTCTGAGGTTAGTCCTCATCCCAATGCAACTGCCGCAAATGAAGAACGACTTAGGGTCAACATGCAAATCCAGATAGAAGTAGCTAAACAAATATGCCAACCCTCCACGGTAGATCAACTTCTTACCAATGCTGAACTACCATATATTGCAGAGATTATGGCAGTGCGTATACCTTCGAAGTTCAAAGTCCCTTAAATGGAAGCATATGATGGGTCAAAAGACCCGTTAGAACACCTGGAGGCTTTCAAAACCAACATGATCCTCCACGATTTTTCCAATGAAGTAGCATGCAGAGCTTTTCCCCTCACTCTAAAGGGAGCAGCACGAGCATGGTTGGTTCCTTATGGGCAGGAACTATGGACAGCTTCAACGAGTTGGCACGACTCTTCTCAACACAATTCATGGCCAGCCAAACAAGGAGGAGACCCGTGACTTATCTTCTGACTGTTAAACAAAGGGATGACGAGAGCCTCAAGTCATACCTCTCCCAGTTTAATAAAGAACGAATGACTACAGATGACCAAGATGAAAAAATCACCTTGGTTGCATTGTTAGAGGAGGTCTGGCCTCGTAACCCTTTCATGATGGAAATCGTTCGAAAAACCCCGACCACTCTAAGGGAGTTTATGGACCGCACATAAGGTTTCATAAATGCGGAAGATACGCTCTGAGCACTAACTGCCCCCCGAAAGAGTGACTTGGAAAGAGCGAACAAAAATATCACAGATCGACATAAAGGATCGAATCAAGGGGACCAAAAAAGAGGACTTACTAAACTAAGGGCAAAGGGGAACAGGTCCAACAAGGAAAACTCAGTCCTCGTATACATTCTAACCTGACTATGGAAGTTGAGGACCTGAATTTACGAGAAGAACAGAGATGAGGTTCGTCATGTCCCAAATATTGCTTCTTTCATAAGAGTGGCAGACATAATACGGAAGATTGCTATACGAGGAAGAGAGAGGTGGAAGACCCAGGGATTCGTGCTGGCCAATATGAAAATGAGAGGGATGGGTTACAACGTGACTACTGTCCCCATTCTTGGAGAAACTGGAACCGAAGCCCCATTCGAAGAAACCAGGATCCTGTTCGTAGGAGTTACAGGCCAATTAGCAGGGATCAAAACTCTACTTGAAGAAGTAATACCTAAAGAAGTTGAAGCCCAGTCAGAAGAAATAGAAGCCCCGTCAGAAGAAATAGGAGCCTTGACAGAAGAAGAACCACGAACCCAAGCAGAAAGAGTCCGCACAAAGAAACTCGGGTAGAGAAGAACCTCCAATAGGTGAAATCAACACCATAGCTGGAGGATATGCCCCGGGGGGGGGGGGGAACGACCTCCTCAACACGAAAGGCCCATGCAAGGAGGGCCAGATATGAAGAAGTATTATCCGCCTGCAATCTATCCAGTAACAACAGGGATCAGACCAGGGAATATCTTATAACTTTTAGTGAAAAAGATGGGGAAGGTTTGTCACCCCCCATGACGATATGCTCTGGTAGTAACAGCACAAATTGCTAACTATCGAACCAGAAGAGTACTCATTGATAACGGCAACTCCACTGACATCCTCTTCTGGGAGGCATTCACTAAAATGAGGATCGCTCCCGATCGATTGCGACCTGCACTTACGCCTCTCAAAGGCTTCACAAGGGACACAATCCAACCAGTTGGAGCAATCACACTGTTTGTATTGGCTAGAACCGCCCCTAAAACAACATCTTTTATGATAGATTTCCTGGTGGTGAAAGCCCCGTCTTCATACAATGCGATTATTGGACGTCCATTGTTGAATCATATGAAGGCTATAACCTCCACGTATCATTTAAAGGTAAAGTTCCCGACCCCATCGGGAGTAAGGGAAATGCATGGCGAACAACAGACTGCAAGAGGTTGCTACACTCGAGAGATGAAATCTAAGGCGATAGCTATACAGGCTCTTAAGGAAGACCACGGGGAAACAGTCTTGCCTCCACCACCAGCTCTGACAAAACTAGATAGGGAAGTGAGAGACGAAAATTGAGGCAGTCAGAACCTAACGAGCCATTAGTTTTGATACCAGTGGACCCCGAGAAACCAGAATAAACTGTGCGAATGGGGTCTAAGATGCCTGTCAAATTGAGCCAGTCCATGAAGCAAGTACTCATTGAACATCGAGATGTGTTCGCTTGGAGTCATGAAGAAATGCTTGGCATCGACACATCAGTAGTAGAGCACCACCTCAGCATGAATCCTAAGGCAAAAAGAATCAAACAAAAGCATCACAGCTTCAGTGCGGAGAAGTATGCGGCCATTGGCGAGGAAATGGATCGGCTTTTGGTAGCGGAGTTCATTTAGGAAGTTTATTATCCCGAATGGCTTTCCAACATCGTATTGGCCAAAAAGGTAAGTGGGAAGTGGAGAATGTGTGTAGATTTCACCGACCTGAACAAAGTCTGTCCTAAAGATAGTTTCCCCCTCCCAAGGATAGACTTAATAGTGGACTCAACGGCTGGGCACACCTTACTTAGCTTTATGGATGTCTACTCCAATTATAATCAGATCAGGATGAGTCTTGATGATGAGGAAAAAGCTGCATTTATCACGGATCAAGGCCTTTACTGCTACAGAGAGATGTCATTCGGTCTCAAAAATGTGGGAGCAACGTATCAACGTTTGGTGAACCGAATGTTCAAAAATCAGATCGGGAGGAACATGGAAGTTTATGTAGATGACCTTTTGGTTAAAAGTAAGAAATTGGAATAGCACCTTGATGATCTCCGTGAAGCTTTCGCGGTGCTTAGAAAGTATAAAATGAAGCTCAACCCACAGAAGTATGTTTTTGGAGTCGAATCAGGGAAATTCTTGGGATTCATGGTCTCTGAAAGAGGAATCGAGGCTAATTCCAAAAAATTCAAGGCAATTGTATACCTTCCACGCACCGCAGTTAAGGGCTAGGTATTGGCAGATTTTGTAGCAGAATTTTCAAACTTTCCAGAGGAAATAATCATTATGCCCCAGGGCAAGCCTTGGTAGGTCTGTGTTGACGGCTCATCCTGCCGGACCGAGGGAGGAGTGGAGGTACATATAATAATAGACTCAGGAGAAAAGCTTAACTACGCCCTCAAGCTCGGGTTCAAAGTCACCAATAATGAAGCTGAGTATGAAGCACTTTTGTCAGGTCTAACAATCATTAGATCGTTAGGAGCTACCAAAGTTGAAGTAAAAGTTGATTCCCAGATAGTAGTAGGACAAGTAACCGGACAATTCCTTACGAAAAGAGAAAATTTGAAGAGGTATCTCCAACGGGTAGGAGAAGAGCGTGACCTCTTCCAATATTCTTTCATCCAGCAGATCCCAAGAGGAGAGAATCTACAAGTGGATCGTCTAGCAAAGGCTACCTTAGGTCAAGAAGAAATGCCACTCCCGGATCATACCATAATTCAGACTATTGACATAGCAGCTATCGGGATCCAAATGTCCACAATCTAGGGGTTACAACCTCCCGAATGGGCCATTGATATCTTGAAATTCCTTCAAGAGGGAATCCTTCCAGATGACTAAGAAGAAGCCTGGAAAATCAGAAATCAAGCGACTCGCTTCACAATAGTAGAAGCAATCCTGTATAAAAGAGGCTTTGTTGAGCCTCTTTTAAGATGTATCTCTTCCGAGCGAGCCCAGTACATACTAGCAGAGATACACGAAGGAATTTGTGGAAACCATTCCAGCTGGAGGACACTAGCGGCACGAGCTACGTGGGTAGGGTATTATTGGCCTAATTTTCTTAGAGACGCGGAAGATTTTGCAAGAAAATATCCCAAATGCCAAAAGTATGCTCCTATTCCCCATAGCCCACCTGAAAAGCTCACCTCTATTACTTCCCCATGGCCCTTCTGTAACACCCCACTTAATTAACCCTTACGTACTCTAGATTAGGCTTTTAATTCTGAGTTAATTACTTACATTAAGGTTGATAGTGGAATTAGCATTAATCATGGTACTTAGTGTTAATGAACTAAGAATTGAGAGGCAAGCTTATTAGTAATTTTGGTGAGACTTTTTAGGACCTTAGAGCATTCATGGGCCAAGCCCAAGAAAATCTTGAACCAACCCCTTAGGAAATCAAGGCTAGTTTTGGCCCAAGTATAGAAGGCTTAAGGCCTTGGGCCAAGCTCGATGTAGAATTGATTCATGACTCAATTAGGTCAAGTCAAGCCTTTTCAAACCCATCTTAGTTGATATTGAAGTTTCTTTTCAACCCTAAAAATTTAGAAATGGGGTCCCTCTAATTCTAGCCCAAGAAGCCCTTAAGCCTTGAACTCCTACATTTGGCCCTTTTAAAGCCCACAAGGCTCAAAACCATGATTGGGTTCATTTCACCATTCAAGACCAAAGGCCCAACACTCCATACCATTGGTTTCCTTAAACCCAAATCATACCCAAAGTACCCAAATTAAATTTTGAAAATTGGCTAAGGTCATTAACCATCATATTTGAGGTTAGTGCACTTTAAGTCATGCTTTGAAGCTTGAACATGCTTAATCTTTTCTTAAATTTTTTAATTCAAATTTTCTTGAATTAATACTCCTTTAAAACACAATTAGACCATGTTAATACCCTAGCTAAAACATCCCACATGTAATTAAGAAAAATGACATAGCAAGCCCAAACCATGCTTCAAGCGGTTTTGTGCATTACCCTTTGTAATGCTTGGACTATTTTGCCCTTGGACCCAACATTTTTGTGGTTTGTCCTCAAGGGTAATATAGTCCTTAAACACCTCATGAGACCCTCCTAAAGTTAGTTTGAGCCTTGGACGAAATTACTTGCACAAACCAATTCCTTGAACCAAACTGGGTTCACCTTGGTCTAGTTTGTTTAGGAACCGTTTGGATTGAATTTGAACCAGCCTTCTGCCATGGTTTGCATCACCACCCCACGCCACCTCATTCTGCACCTAATCACCAAGAAGTCCCATGACCATTATGAAGGATTTTGACTCATTTTTGTTGCCCAACAAATCCAAAACCGACCTGATTTTCTGCCACCACAAAACCACCTCCATCCACCTGTTTTCAAGAGTTGTTTAATGGTTTTTCTGCCACCCAAATGATGCCCCACGACCAGACCTACCTTCTAGGATCAATGTAGCAACTGTGGAGAGGTNGAAGGCTTAAGGCCTTGGGCCAAGCTCGATGTAAAATTGATCCATGACTCAATTAGGTCAAGTCAAGCCTTTTCAAACCCATCTTAGTTGATATTGAAGTTTCTTTTCAACCCTAAAAATTTAGAAATGGGGTCCCTCTAATTCTAGCCCAAGAAGCCCTTAAGCCTTGAACTCCTACATTTGGCCCTTTTAAAGCCCACAAGGCTCAAAACCATGATTGGGTTCATTTCACCATTCAAGACCAAAGGCCCAACACTCCATACCATTGGTTTCCTTAAACCCAAATCATACCCAAAGTACCCAAATTAAATTTTGAAAATTGGCTAAGGTCATTAACCATCATATTTGAGGTTAGTGCACTTTAAGTCATGCTTTGAAGCTTGAACATGCTTAATCTTTTCTTAAATTTTTTAATTCAAATTTTCTTGAATTAATACTCCTTTAAAACACAATTAGACCATGTTAATACCCTAGCTAAAACATCCCACATGTAATTAAGAAAAATGACATAGCAAGCCCAAACCATGCTTCAAGCGGTTTTGTGCATTACCCTTTGTAATGCTTGGACTATTTTGCCCTTGGACCCAACATTTTTGTGGTTTGTCCTCAAGGGTAATATAGTCCTTAAACACCTCATGAGACCCTCCTAAAGTTAGTTTGAGCCTTGGACGAAATTACTTGCACAAACCAATTCCTTGAACCAAACTGGGTTCACCTTGGTCTAGTTTGTTTAGGAACCGTTTGGATTGAATTTGAACCAGCCTTCTGCCATGGTTTGCATCACCACCCCACGCCACCTCATTCTGCACCTAATCACCAAGAAGTCCCATGACCATTATGAAGGATTTTGACTCATTTTTGTTGCCCAACAAATCCAAAACCGACCTGATTTTCTGCCACCACAAAACCACCTCCATCCACCTGTTTTCAAGAGTTGTTTAATGGTTTTTCTGCCACCCAAATGATGCCCCACGACCAGACCTACCTTCTAGGATCAATGTAGCAACTGTGGAGAGGTGATCATGGTGGTTTTAGGCCACTATTCCCCCTGCATAAGCTAACCTAAGTTCATGCAAGCAAATCAACTCCAAGCATCCTCTTGAGCCTTGAGAGCATTTTCCCCTCTTAAAGATCAAAAGAGTGCAAACCGAGTGAGTTTTGGGGAGTTCTTGAGTGTTCTTGTGTAAGGCAATCTAGAGTGCTTGGAAGGCCACGAAATTTGTAGTTTTCATTCCTTTTGATCTTAGCTAACATTTCAAACTTTGTTTCCAAATGTTGGTACGAAATTTGGTTGAGTTTTGAGAGGGTTATGATGCTTAATGCAAAACCGAGTTAATTAAAAGAATGTTTAAATGATTGAACGTTTGAAATAGAAATTTAGTTATGGAATGTACTAAGCATGATTTTATATGATCTATCATTATCCTAACATGATTATGGAAGGTTAAATTTGTGGTTAGAAGCATGCCATGATAGGTTTTAAATCTATCTTGTTTTGATCTTCAAGCATGGATTTATTTTAAGCCTATTGGTGATTAAGGATTTCTTAGCTTTGATTAAGTGTTAGGATGAACTTGATTACTCAAGTATTAGACTTAATAATGTCCCTAAAGATGTTATTTATCATTAGTGATTAAAGAAAATCTCATATGCATGCATTCATAGGGATCAATAGTTGAAAATACACATATGCATCAACTAGGATGCATGCTACGGGTTGAGACTAATTGGACAAGTTTCACTTTGAATTTTGAAAATTTAAGGGCATAGACGGTTTTAGAATGCCAAAAATCTATAGTCCATGAAATTTGGTTCAATTCGAAATTCGTTTGCAATTAGTGAAAATTTAGGACTTAAATAGTAATTTTTGAAAGTTTAGGGATATTTTTGTAAATACCCAATTTTTTAAGCCTTTAATGTTGAACCTATCCATAAGAGTATTAACCCTAACTTAATATACACATGATTTAAGCAGCTACGACGCTAATTTCAAATTTCTTCAGAAGTTTGTAAGTTGGCCTCTAATTTCCACCTTAATAGATTATTTATGAATTATTGATAAATGTTTATTTCATATTTCAATTATCATTTTTAGTATAAATTATTATGTTATATGATACATTGAGTGCATACCTACGTGACATATGACATTTTTATCATTTTTGTATATTACATTTATAAATGTCATTTTTGCATGAAATTTACTACATACGCACATATCATGAGAACATTTTTCAAAGCATAATATGAAAATCATTTTGTCACGACCCCAAAGGCCAGGATGGAAAATAATCCTGGTGGAACTCCTCTGTCCACTTTGGAGTATTTAATAATGGAGTGGTAACCCCTGGGTTGACGAAGAATAGTCAACAGGCTTCGTAGGGGTTCTTATAAAAGAACACCGGAGCAAAATCAACATGTTATGACATCAAACGCTGGTAGGTGTACACGTTATGAATTTTATGATGTTATGTTATATTTACCAATGCATTGAGAACGAGTCTATAGACAATGTAGTTTCAACATGAGTTGTACTACGGTCATTAGCAGGTACTCACAGTGCATATGGGGAACTATGATATTACTATACGTTTTGTTATTAATTAAGATAATGATGTAAGTCATGATAATGAAAGTTTATGATGAAATTTTTATGAAAAAGTTGTGTTTTCTCAAAAATGATGACGAAATTACTTACTGAGTAAAAATCCGTGTCTCCATATTTTTAAAAGATGTTGAGGAATCTGGATGAAAGACATACATACTGATTTTCTACATCTCATGTATTGCATATTTATAATTTTTCATGATTGATTTATCTTTGTGCCAGTTAGTTGTTTAACTTATTGAGATTTCGAGTAAATCTCACCTTTTTATGGGATTACTATCATTACACTCGGAATGATAGAAGTTGTGTCAGGAATCGACCAGGACGAGATTGATGGAGCACTGGATTTGCATGATTGAGGAGAAGCCAGATTTTATGAGGAAGTTAGATTTAATTCTGATGTTTATAGTCCGAGTCCTTCATGCTATTTAAAGCATGAAGAGAATGATATGACTTTGTATATAAGTTTATGCTACATTGGTATTTTGAACATGATAATTTTCTAATGAAGTTGTGATGTTTTTAGTTATTCTGGCATATCTTACATTTTAACCTTTTATTTTCGCTGCGATTATTGCATACTGCTAGTTACATACTAGGATGCATTGCATATTAACTATCATAAACGGGGGTATGTAACCTTGTGTTACATGTCCCGACACTTTAAGTCTCCGTTCCACCCAAGAGGGGATTAGGGGCATCACACTTTCGCACAATGGGGATTGGACCTCATTGGCCCCCTCCCTACAAGCAAAGGAGGAGTACAATTCATCGTACTAGCAGTGGATTATTTCACAAAATGGGTAGAAGCAGAGGCTTTAACGATGATCACAACGCAGGCAAGTATAGATTTTCTCCTCTAGAAAATCTGTAATCTGCCGCTTCGGGATCCCCCAAAGCTTCATGTAGGACAACAGAAGACAATTCGATTGCTCCCACTATTGAGAATGGTGCTCAGAACTCAAAATCAAAACTAAGTATTCATCTCCAGGACATCCCCAGACCAATGGGCAAGTGGAAACAACCAATAAAACACTGCTTAACATCTTGAAGAAAAAGTTAGGAAGCCAAAAGGGGGGGACTGGGCTGAGAAGCTTCCTAACACATTATGGGCGTATCGAACGTCAGGAAGAAGGCAAGCTAGGTCTCAGATGGGAGGGACCGTATTTGGTAACAGCAACTGGGAGACTTGGTTCTTATCGACTTAAGAACTAGGAAGGACATGAAGTATAAAGCACAGGACCAGATCCATGGGCTTTGCCCTGCTAACAGCTATTCAGAATGCAAGTCCCAATGACTTGTCGAGCATCGTGCAAGGTTGCTGCCTGCAATGCATTGGTGAGCGAGCAGGGCTCTTAGGCTCTGCCAACCTATAAGTGCGAGTCGGGATACAAGCCAGTCCTGAGATTGGACTTGCTGACCTTCACGGGAAAGAAGCCCGGTCTCTAGGTTGGGCACAAAATATAAAGCACAGGACCAGATCCATGGGCTCTGCCCTGCTAACAGCTATTAAGAATGCAAGTCCCAATGACTTGTCGAGTGTCGTGCAAGGTTTTGCCTGTGATGCATTGGTGAGGGAGCATGGCCCTTAGGCTTTGCCATCCTATAAGAGCCAGTTGGAATACAAGCCCATTCTTTAGACTGGTAACAAAGGAAACAAAAGCGAAAAGTGGAAAAATACACCCATGTACACCAAATTATTTTATTAATTATACAGCCTAACCTTTGTAGGGTACAAGTCCAGTCACTTGACTGGCCGCAGGAAAAATAAAAGAAACGAAGGGGAGAGCAACGAAACAAAAGAAATTTGTAGCTCCGAAAAACACCATGGGCGTGGGCTCCTCACAGCTCGGACTCAAAAGCTGGTTGGAGGACAAGCCAGTCCCTAAATTGGACTGGCCGATCTTCGTAGAGTACAAGCTTGATATATAAAAATGGAATACGATGCAGAAATGTACAAACATGTATATAAAAAGTATCATAAAGTCATTTTATTATCCAAACTGGATTACAAGAAGAAAACTACATTATCAGAAACTACAAAGAATAGAAAGAAAAGTCCGTCCGAACAACATCACAGTATATCTCTCAGAAAGAAAGGCATCCAATGGGACCAATTTCATCCAAACAGAAGCAAAATGTTCAGCAGTATGGTGTCTTGATTGGGAAGAAGGCTGCTCGGTAGATCTTGGGTTCATCTGAGCAGAAACGGGATGTCGTATCTCCCCCATGCAATATCGAGCGGGGCACTCAGCATTGCAATATCTTCCTCCTTGGAAAGGAGAGAGGGAGGAAAAGAAGGGATGAGAGGTCAGTGTCAATGGAACCCCGCCCAGATTCCCAAGAGGGAGAACTGGGATTCGAGGTCGACTGGGGTGGACCACTTGGAGGACAAACGGATGTTGAAGCAACATACGAAATCGACTCCAGAGAGTTGATTTCTACCTTGAACCATCTGTTCCTGTCCTTCTCAATCTCCACCATCATGCCAATCTCCTGTTCCTGCTCCCCTAAGGACTGGCAGGCAGCGAGTTCCTATGCAACAGCTTTGGGAGTTGGCCCCTGTACACAAAGGGGCAGGAACAAGCGAGGCACCATAAGTAAAAGGGCAAGAACAAGAAGTAAGGACGGCTTATTTCCCCGATATTCAAACCATCATAGCCAACGACAGCCTGAACACCACAAGAAAAGGCATCGCCCCTTACGAACCCAAGAAGAAAAGGAGAAAAGCATGGGAGGTCACCGAATTTGGGAGAATAAATGGAGAAGCGGAATCAGATGAATCCCTCAGAAAAGGGAGAAGCCCCTTTTATAGGCCAAAATGACGTTTGGAATCCTAGGGCACTATAACTCCTGAGATCTCCCCAATCGTCCACGTGTCTCCCATAGGAAACCGTTGTCCCTTGGGACTAGGAAAATATAGAAATGGCAACCGACGCGTTACATAAAGTTCATGGAAAAATTAATGGCAGAGTTAAATGCAGAGTTAATGGAGTGACAGAGTTAAATTTGGAGTTATAAAGTGATCACGGGACCAAGAGTCTTGGTCGGTACGAAGAGGTGCCACTCGGTAATCACCCATACAAGGGTTCCTACTCGGTACCCATCTAGATAAAAGGGTCTTACTCGGTACGACCCCAGCGAGAAAGTGCCGCTTGGTAAACATCCAGCAAAGGAACCTTACCTCGGTTTCCCTCCAACAAGAAAGAGACTAGCTCGACTTTCATCAATCAAAGAATTACGTGTTCAATTTCTATCAACAATAAGTTAGGATGTACAGTTCAACAAAGGAAAATCAGCAAATATAGCAGGTAGTAAAAGAGCATAAAATAGAAGGTATATTTATTTATACAGAACTAAAGGTATATTCATTTATACAAAAATTGTCAGCATTACATCAAAAACTCATGCGGGTCTAGTAACTAAAAACAAAGAACATAAGCTAAAGGCTAAGAAGGAGCATCATGGAAGGCTAAAGGCATGTCGTCTACACCCCATGTCAACATTTCCTCATAAGCGGACTTATTTGGCTGGAGATCCTCGAAGATTTAAAGTACGAAGATTGGCCTTGGGATTCTCAAGTAGCACCTCTCGAAGAAGCTCAAGACCTTCCCTATACCCATAAATCCAGGCTTTATCATGCAGAGCTAAAGCCTTTCTAAGTTGGGATTCAATAAGGTCCGCACGGAGCCAAGCTGCTTCTATAGAAGACTCTAGACGAGAAACCATAACTCGAGCTCAAGCCCTTATCTTATCTCCTTGTTTGGAAATCCCCAAATATTTGTGGGACAAGTGACATCGAACCTCGATAGCACGTTTCTTTTCCTTCGCCAATGTCTCAATAGCTTCCTTGCACTGTCTTAGCTCTTCCTGGATAGGCTCCAACTCACACTCCAACCTCTGAACCTCGACTTGGGTGTTTTTCCTCTCGGTAAGGAGAAACTCTGAGTGAACTTGAAGATCCTCAATTTCTTTCTTAGCAGATTCTAACTCTTGGACCTTCGAAGAAATCTCCGTATGGTTTTCCTCGATCTCCAATGCCCTCAGCTAAATCTTCTTGTCTTTAAGCTCGATCTCCATAGCCATCATTTGAACATTTCGCTCCATCACCCTCATCATACGCCCCATCTCCTCAGCCTCCTTTCGTTGAACACAGATCTTCTGACGACAGAGCTTGTTGTCCCCCCTCAGGGAATCATTCTCCACATTTAGAACATGGAGGTCATCGCTCATTTTCTTCCCCTGTAGGTGCATGAGGTTGTTTAACGCCTTTTGAGCTCTAAACTCCTCTTTAAGAGCCTCCCGCTCTCTGGAAACCATCTCAGGAAGTTGGTCTGCGACCTGAAAGGAAGGACGGGAAAAGATAAAATTTAGGGGCAAATGTCAACGGAATGAAGGTCAGTATACTAAGGGAAAATGCATACATTGGCAAACAGGGGCCTGAACTTCCAGGCCTACGCTTCAAAAGATTCCGCCAGTGCCTTCTTAAAGCCAGGCCCGGGCTCCTGCGAATTTCCTCTCCCAGAAGAGGAAAAAGGTTCCACCAACGATATAATAGCTTCAGTATGTATGGAAGGCAGATCGGATTCCTCCTCATGTTGAAGAGGAACTTTGACTTGGGGAACCTGGGGAGGCAAGGGCTAAGAGTTTGGTTGTTCCTCAGCTTGAGCAGAACTCTCACCCTCAGTAGTCCTAGAACGGGGAGAACTATTCCCAGATGAAGGGGAAGTGGGTGAAGAACTGTTCTCCACCATAACAACGTCTTCATGGAATAGAGGAGTAGACTTGGCTTGAGGGATGGTTCATTCTTGAAATGCATAAGCAGCTTGCCATAAGGTACAATAATAAAAAAGAGGAGAGAAGAAGGGAAAAATATTCGACTAAAGATGCGAGAAGTAAATACTTGAAGGATCGGAAGAGAATGGGCAACTTTTGGGATTATTGAAGGGACCAGCTCGGGAGTCGGTTCCAACACTAAGGAGGAGACCAAAACTTCAGAAGGAATTGGTTCCATAGTCTCCTCGGAACACGCTTCAACAGTCTGGTGGTTCCACAACCTCCTCAGAACACGGTTCCACAATCTCAGGAGGAGCTAGCCCTTTGTCACCAAAAGGAGTAACCTCCATGTCCATTCCCGAGGGAGGGATTGGAGGGTTGAAGAAAACTGTTGGAATGAGAACCAAAGGAAAACTAGGGGGAGTCTCACCTGGGAGCTCCTGAGGTGAAAATGGGGGAGTTAGTCAAGCGCTCTCCAAATGAAGCTTCAACCTTGGCGAGTCTTTCCTCAAAAGGAGTTAGTGGCTCGCATGGAGGGACCCCCTGACTAAGAACCTCCTCAAAGGAGGGAAAAGCTCTTGTTTGCTAGACTAGGACCCCGAGATACAGGGTGGTCAAAAGTCTAAGAAAAGAGAAAGGCAATGGCAATATCAGCCTCATCTCCCTTAGCAAGGCCTAAAAATCAAGGCAAAATTCTATTATCTTTTGTTTAAAGGAACGTAATAAAAGGAGGAAGGGTCTTAGAAATCTTAAAAAAAAATAATTAAATTACCTCTCGGGGGGTTATTTGCTAGAGCAGCTAGGTCAGAGCTGCGATCAGGAGCAAATAGGTCAGAGTTGTGGTCAGGAGTGGTACGATGAGAACTGCTCTCATTAGTGGCTTGGTGGGAGCTACTCTCTTTAGCAGCTTGGTGAGAACTTCTTTTAGGAGCAGCTCGATGGGAACTGCCTTCTGGAGCAACTTGGTGGGAACTCCTTTTCTCTTTATGAGGAACACTCAACAGAGTGGGACGCGAAAGATTTGTAAGGATCTCCTTGGTAGGCACTGACTGAGTAGGCACGGAAGCACCTTCCTCTGTTCTGACCTCTTTGTGCGGTTGCCTTCAGGTGGAGAAATTGCAGGCGCTTCTCCCTCGGAGGAGAGGGAAAATCTATAAGAAGTCTCGACCTAGCACATGCGCACGGTGGGGAAGAACAATGAAACGATAAATGTTCTCATCGCTCAGCAATGAATTAGACTCAGCAAGGGTTGGATAAGTTGCTGCCCAAGACATTACAAAAGCAATCCTAAATTCTTCTCTCTCCAATAACTTTATGGAGAGATTTGGTAGTCGGAACCTTACCCCAAATAGTCGGATAGGAAACTCATCGTATTCACACTCTCCTTTCGGGCATTCCCAGTCTGAGCCTCTTACAAAAAAGAATCGCCAGTGCCAATCTTTTATTGAGGAATGATGCCTCTCCAGAGTAGTAAAGCATTTCTTGACGGATTGGGATTGGAACTACAAATGTTTCTAGAAAGCCGATTGATGCAGTACATTGACAGAAAATCCCGAGCAGTTAGAACGAGGTAATCTTCTAAACCACTCAGAACGATTCAGAAGGCCACACAACTAGCTATAATGAAACGCCAAGCATTGGGGTTAAGTTGCGCCGGGGCTAGTTGTAGTAAATCCAGAATATCACACACCAGACGGCAAAATGGCAAGCACAGTCCATTGGAAAACATATGAGAAAAAAGAGCCACCTTTGTTGCCTGGCCATCCTCGTCCACCATCGAAACTCGAGGACTACGGATTTCAAGAACGGTTCCTACAGGTATGGGGAACTGTCTATAGAATGTACGGAGGTCATTACTAGTCATGGCCGACGTCCACCACTTCCCAGTGAAATAACTAAACTGGGGATTGTTCTCGCCTCATTTAGTCATGGTGAAATATACAGAAGGCTTAGAGTACTTTTAGAACTACAGAGAAATGAAGAAAGAAGGCGAGACGGAAATGGCGAAGAGGAAAGAGGGGAAGGAATGAGGGGAAAGAAATGAATAAAATCAGCACGATGGAACGACTAGGTGTCTGAAACAGCAGCACGAAATTCGAAGGGATGCCTCGGCTATGGGAATACAGAATGACATTTACCTGCCGCACACGTGCATAAAACGAACCAATCCCGTTGAAGTTCACACCAGGAAGCAACTTTAATTAATGAGAACGACGTTAATGATTGATCATGCTCATTAATGCCAGAGATCGGTTCGCATCCCAGTAGATATGGAGATTGGTTCGCATCAACATTGAATGGATAAGTACCCGTTCAACTTCTACATGTCCAAGTCAAAGATCTTCATAAAGACACTCAAAAAAAAAAAAAACTTCTTAAAATTTTCAGCCCACAAGTGTGCTAAAAATTCACCGGGTACTGTGAAGGGAGAAAATCTCTTCAATTGGGCTAAAAGCAGGGCCTAGGTTACAATCCAGATATGAGGTCTAGGCTGGGTCGGGCAAAAGAGAAGGCCTGGATTAGGGCCCAGGTACATAATATGGACTGGGTCAGATGGTAACACCTAGGTCAAACCCAAGCAACGTTCAGCAACCCTAAGCACTTCCTAGCTCGGCAAACTGACGGCACAAAGGAAGCTCGGCAAGTAGACAACATAAATATATTATCTCCTGCTATGCTACACTTCACTACTGTGGAGACCAGGTCGGCAAGTATAAATAAAACACTACCTGCAGCACACAGGTAAGGTAATCTAACACTATCATCGTCAATATACTTCACTTTGATCCTCAACATCGTACTAACTTAAGTATCGGAGAATCAACAAACCCTTAGGTCCCCTTGTCATTGTGCAGGGGATCGCACGAGCTCCAACCACGTGGGAATTGCCAAAGCCTGCGAAACACGACATCAACAGACCGATTTACAACTTTCCAGCCAACCTCAAATGCACTATGAGACGAATCCCAAGCTGACGATCCTCGCGCTAGAAGTGAAAGTATGCCAAAATAATGGGCACATGTCTCTCATGTGCCTCCTAAAGCGGTGCTTTGTCCCTAAAGCCAAATCTACCACGTGCATCGGCCCAAAAGATTTTCTGTTCTTAGAGTTTCTAGATCTGATCAACATGGCCACACCGTGACTGGCACATGGGCCCCACACTTTGGTGTAGATTCCATCGCCTCCTGGAGTTTGTTCAAATTATAATTAATCCATTTTTGCTCATATTTTAATTCCCGACATAGATCCACAAGCCCCACATTTCTCACTTCAGCCCATGGCATGATAGCTACCTATTCTTTCAAGAGTTTGGAGTTTTATGACAATGTATAATGTGAGGGAATTTAGATTTTTTATTTGGCCTTTTGATATAAATGTTGTCATATTTTGTCAAATTATCGTGAGAATGAGGAGTTGGATCTTCCCACCCTTTATTCATATATTTCTATATACGTTAAATATTATAAATAAAGCTTGGTTGCTTGGAAAAATTAAAAAAAAAATGCAGAAAGCACTAAACCTTCATAAACACAAACTTCTGCGTCCTCAACTTGAACCGAGAACTCGTCACCTTACCAGCAAGAAAAATTCTACTCATCGTCTTAACACTACACATAATTTTTAAAATTTTAATTTTTTTCTCAATGTGTGGTGTATGGATGATTAGTAGAATAATTTAATTATTTTAATAAGAATAAAAAAATATTTAAAAAAGTTTAAAAAATAAAAAGATATGATGTGCGATGTGTAGAAATGATGAAGAGAAAAGCTCTCCTAACAATTGGCAATACCTAGGGACAAATGCATAGGGGCCAATCCCCAATGAATTGCATAAAACCCCATGTTTAAATTATAGTTTCTTTGATGGGAACCAAAGTGGACCCAGTCTTAAATATCGTTTGCAAGTTAGATTGGTCAATTACAAGCTCAAGAGCCAAGAAGATGAAGGAGGCGATGCAAGGATTGGTGCAATCCACTTGGTATGAGTCTAGCAAGAGCTCAACATTCAAGATGGGGCTTGAATGAAGAAGATCCAATTTTGATTCATTTGATACAAGCTATGGAAGAGGGCAATAACATGATTTAAAGGCATTGGGCACTTAAAGGATTTCAAATTATTTAAATCATTTAAATGAATTATTTTATTAGTTTAGAATTATTGGGTTTTAGGATGTTTGGCCCACATGTCTTATTTTTATGAATTAGGATTTTTGGAAAGGCCTTGTATTTTGGCCAAAGGTTTATTTAGAAAATTACATTTTTTGGAACTAGGGTTTAAAGAGAGGTACTGTAGCGATTACTGTAGTTGGGTTATTGTAGCGATACTGTAGCAGCCGCGGCACTGTTCATCCGAGGGTATTTTTGGAAGCAAAGGTTTATTTTGGGCTAGGGTTTCACTTAGGTTTTACTTTAAATACTCTTTGTAGCCTTATTTTAATCAGTTTATAAAATTTGATGAATTTATTCATTGTGAGTTGAGTTTTACTTCTCTTATTCTTAATTGAACTTTTAAACTTATCAAAGGTAAATCACAACCTTTATGGCGTTCCTCCTTGTAATTTGGGTTCTTGAGGCGGGTTCTTCAACGGGTCTAGATTTTAATATAATTTAGGTTCTTGAAATAAGTTCTCATCGGGTCTTGATTCTCCATTCATTGACTTAAATTTGGCTTTCTTGGATAAGTTTTCAATTTGATTGTGGGTTCAAGAGATTCATTTCCTGCGAGTTCATATCATTTGGTATTCAGAGCTCGGTTTCCAATCAGATCTGATTCTATCTTTTATTTCTTGCATTTTTAAATTTAATTCTAGGGCTTTATTGTTCTAGGGTTGCCAAAAAAAAAAGAAACAAAAAGTACGCTACCAAAATTCTTAGGATTTTGGATTTGGCTGAAATTTGCATCTCCTAGGATTTCAAATTCTAGGGTTTCTTACATCTCTAAATTTGTCAATTGCTTGAGGTGCCGTTTCATTGATTATCTTCTATTTCATTGTCAATTCTTGTGTGTTTGAATTCAATTGCTTGATTTTCAATTGAATATTGCTGTGTGTGATTGAATTGGATAAAAGAAAAAAAAAAGGAAGGAAAAGAAATTAAAAGAAAAAGAAATTAAAAAAAAAAGGAAAAAAAAATTGTCCAGAAAAAAAAAATGTCCAGAAAAGAAAAAAAAGAAAAAAGAAAAAAGAAAAAAAAAACAGAGTATTGAAAATCTGATTTTTTTTTAGCCTTATCATCAAAGGGGTTGTATACATTATTATAGTTGGTAATTTGTCTTCTAGTTATTCTTTCGTTCGCATAATTCCCTTAATTCTAGTGTCACTTTTTATTCCTTTCGTATTTTTTTTCTAGTTCTTGTTTCTTGGACCTAATTACTAGTTAGGATAAAACAAGGTTGTAATGTTTTGATTGAGTTCAGTTAGTTCTTAAAGAACTTGAGTGGAAAAAGTCTTGAGGTAAAAGGCAAAAGTGTGTGAGACTATTATTGGGAAAAAGCTAATTAAGAGTGAAACACGAGTGGAGTACCATTATTCGAGTGTAAACACGTAAGAGAGTGTGTGAGATTTTTCACTAACATTTTTTTTTTGTGCAGCACATTATGATGTCTCATAGGAGTGACTAATCACCAAAGGGGATGGTAGATAACTCGTCCTTTGTGTTGCAAGCCATGCAACAACAGTTTGAGCGGTTGAACTTAGTGTTGGGTGAAGTGAGGGATATGATGGATAAACAAGAAGTCTTGATTAGAAATTTGCAAGATGAGAGAGATAAGAGGCGACGTGAGCCTAGTATTGAAATTGGGTATAAGAATGAAGAGTATAGAGAATTTCTTGTTGCCAGGCGTGCTCTTAATACACGAATTAAGATGGATGATACAGAGCAGCGGAGAGAGAACATTTTTCATACTAGATGCCACATCAATAACAAGGTATGTAATATGATCATTGATGTGAAGAGTTGTTTTAATTTGGCTAGCACTACTTTAATTGAGAAATTGAGTTTACCTACTTTGAAACACCCTAGACCATACAGGTTGTAGTAGTTGAGTGATTGTGGGGAAATTAGGGTAAATAAGCAAGTGCTAGTTTTTTTTTCTATTGGAAAATACCAGGATATGGTGCTTTGTGATGTAGTGCCTATGCATGCTGGACATATTTTACTAGGGAAGCCATTGCAGTATGATAGGAAAGTGATCTATGATGGGTTAAGGAATATGTACAGTTTTGAAAATGATGGAAAAACAATCAAACTTGCTCCTTTAACTCCAACACAAGTCCATGGGAACTAACTGAAACTGAAAAGTGAAAGTGATAAAAAAAAGCATGAGTGAAAGTGAGATTGAGCTACAAAGCAAGAGTGAATGTGAGATTGAGAAAAAAAGAAATAGTGAGGCCGAAAAGGAGAGAGAGAGAGAGAGAAAAATGAGAGAGAAAAAGATGAGGGTGAGGCTAAGACCTCAAGAAAAATAGAGAATGAGTTGAAAAACAATTGTGAGGTCAAGGGTTCAAAAAAAGATGAAGAAAAAGAAAGTGATAGAAAAAAAGAGAGTATAAAGAAGAAAAAAGAAAATAAGAGTGGAATGAAAATGGAGAGTGAAGAAAGTGAGAGAAAAATAAAGAGAAAAGTGAGTTTTTATGCTAAGGCGAGTTTTAATAGTAATGAACTTGACATATGTTTGCCTAGTGTTATTGTCTCTTTGTTGCAGGGATATGAGGTCGTGTTTCCTAGCGGTGTGTTTAGTGGATTGCCACCTATTAGGGAGATAGAGCACTACATTGATTTTGTACCAGACGCGACAATTCCAACCATACCTTTCTTTGAAGAACATGAGTACTTGACACACTTGAGTGGACAAGGTAAGTTGTTGACTAGAATGCATGCTAAGTGGAAGGACTGTATTGAGACTTTTCCTCATATAATCCAATACACACATGGTAAGGAAAATCTTATGGTTGATGCTTTAGCAAAAAGGTATGTCCTTGTCTTCATTTTAGATGCAAAATTATTGATATTTGAATATGATAAGAAATTGCATGCTAATTATGATGACTTTGCTAGTGTGTATGGAGAGTGTGACAAGACATTGTTTGGTAAGTGCTATAGACTAGATTGGTATTTGTTTAGAGATGATAAACTTTGTGAACCTACTAGTCTTATGCGCGAGATGCTATTACATGGATGTGGTTTGTTAGGTCATTTTGGTATGAAAATGATTTTAAATGTGTGGCGTGACCATTGGTGGAAGTATTACCTGCCATTCATTGAGTTTGCATATCATTGTAGTGGTCATTTTGGTGCAAAGAAGACTTTAGACCTGTTGCATGAACATTTGTGGGAGTATTATTTGCCATTCATTAAGATATTGCATAAACGTTTGTTGAAGAATCATTTGCCATTCATTAATGTGTTACGTGAACGTTTGTGAGAGTATTATTTGTCATTCATTGACATGTTGCAGGAACGTTTTTGAAAGTATCATTTGTCATTCATTAACATCTTGCATGAACATTTGCGCGAGTATTGCTTGCCATTCATTGAGTTTGCATATAGTTGGAGTAGTCATTTTTGTATAAGGAAGACTTTAGATATGTTTCATGAACATTTGTTCGAGTATTACTTGTCATTCATTGAGTTTACATTATATTTTAATGTTCAAACTACTAATAAGTTTTCACATTTTGAGTTTGTTTATAGACTTAATCCATTTACTTCTTTAGATTTAATTGTCTTTACTTATTGATGACAGGAATAACTTGGATGGACATTTCAAATTTCTTGAAAAAATTAAGGAAGATTTATATCAAGTAGATCTTCCAGGTAAGTAACATGTTTCTGTTATTTTTAATGTTACTAACATTTTCTCCTTTGATCCAGGTGAAGATTCGAGGTTGAATTCTTTTGAGGAGAGGGGGACTGATGGGAACCAAAGTGGACCTAGTCATAAATATCGTTTGCAAGTCAGATGGGCTAATTACAAGCTCAAGAGCCAAGAAGATGAAGGAGACGATGCAATGATTGGTGCAATCCACTTGGTATGAGTCTAGCAAGAGTCCAACATTCTAGATGGACTTGAATGAAGAAGATTCAATTTTGATTCATTTGATACAAGCTATGGAAGAGGGCAATAACATGGTTTAAAGATATTGGGCACTTGAAGGATTTCAAATTATTTAAATCATTTAAATGAATTATTTTATTAGTTTAGAATAATTGGGCTTTAAGATGTTTGGACCACATTTCTTATTTTTATGAATTAGGATTTTTGGAAAGACCTTATATTTTGGCCAAGAGTTTATTTAGAAAATTACATTTTTTGGAACTAGAGTTTAAAGAGAGGTACTGTAGCGATTACTATAGCGGAGTTACTGTAGCGATACTGTAGCAGCCATGACACTGTTCATTCGAGGGTATTTTTGAAAGCAAGGGTTTATTTTGGGTTAGAGTTTCACTTAAGTTTTGTTTTAAATACCCTTTGTAGCCTTATTTTAACCAGTTTATAAAACTTGATGAATTTATTCATTTCGAGTTGAGTTTTACTTCTCTTATTTTTAATTGAACTTTTGAATTTATCAAAGGTAAATCATAACCTTTGTGACGTTCCTTATTGTAATCTGAGTTATTGAGACAGATTCTTTAACGGGTTTAGATTTTAATATAATCTAAATTCTTGAAATAAATTCTCATCAAGTCTTGATTCTTCATCCATTAACTTGAATTTAACTTTTTTAAATAAATTTTTAATTTAATTATAAATTTAAGATATTTTTTTCCTACGTATTGATATCATTTCCATACGAAACCAAGCAAGATGCAAGCCGTAGCAGATAACAATGACGAATGATATCCCCATGGATTGTGGAAATGCACGCTTCTCAATAAAATTACAGCATCTTCAGCTCTTTAAAACTGCATATAGATCAGATAGATCTGGCCCACATTTGCTTACTTGTATCAAAAGAAAAGGGCTGACTGGCTGGCTGGCGGTATGGGGCGGGCAACGGGAAAATAAGAATTTGAATGAATGCCATCACCAGTCGCCTCGGAAGGGCGTGAAAGCCAGTCCTCGCCACCGGAAAATTACTCGCCTTCTCTATCAAATAAATGATATATATATATATATATATATATATATAAGTCCATAATTTTTAGAAAAGGTTTGTATATTTATAGATATAAAAATAGAACTGTGCAAATGAGATCCAAATTTTATAGCTAATCTTTAAACTTCATGTTTCGCATCGAACTATTCGGAAAATTGTGTCTCGACCTTGGAATGCTATCTATGTTACTAAGCATAAAGGAGGCCTTGCTTTTGGAAAGCATGCATGGATTTGAATGGTTCATGGGATGCAAGCTGCCTGAATTAATATATATTCAAGATATTGGAATAGAACATTCGGTATCGATATACATTGGTGTGTCACTTTCAAGAGTACATGAATATATATTCCTCAAATAACAACAATAATTCATTTCTATATCTCAAATTTATTAATCCAATATCAGTGTTCTGATGCTTGAATTTTGATATAGTTAACTTAATGCAGATGGTTAATTTTGGGGTCGAACATAGACTTGTCACAACCTTATCATGTCCCAAAGGCACCATGACAAGGCATATTTTCATACTTAGTTTCCAAATTTTTATTATCTATAGTCCCTATCTAGAGATGTAATATATATTTTATTAAATATATCTTAAAACAAAAACATGTCACATTTAATAAAAATGAGAAAAAAAAAAAATTCAACCTCCTAATTTAAGGAGCTAGTAGTGCTACATTCACTGACAAAAAACAAAAATTTTTAATTCATTTTTCTTTATATTTTTAAATATATTTTTTTAAAATTTTCAATATTATTAAAAAAATACTTACATTTTTTTTTTAATTTTTAACATCGAGACAAATCCTCGAAACCTTGGTCGGGTGATTTAATATTTTTGTTTAGAGAAATACTAATTTATACACTCAAGTTGACGGTTGGGTAAAAAATTTTTTTTTTTTTACTTAATGATTAATGATTAAGAAAATAATTTTAGATGTATTGAATTTTTATTTTTTAAAAAAAAAATTTAATATATTAAAATAATAAATAAATAAATAACATTGAGCGCTAGTCCAGCTGTAAGGGTGAGAGTAGTCCCACCCGTTTAGAGAAGGAGCAAACCATTTGTTTTTGAAGGAGAAGTTGTAAAGAGAACAGAAAGTAGGTGCTTGTCACATCAACCTACCTGACCCGACTCAGCCCGACCAAATGCCATCCTAGTCGCGTGCCTCCACCGACTCTTCGCGCGTAACACCCGGATCCCTCCTTCGTATTATTTGAGTTGAGTTCCTTCCGTTTGATCCGTGTATAGTAGGAGTTCCTTCACCCCCGACGAATTTTCATTTTGAGTTCTCTGATACGAAAATGGAGCAAGTCACGAGGCGCACGCAGGTCCTGCGCA
>QEOT01005649.1:110109-137846 GCA_003123785.1 Pterocarya stenoptera | reverse complement strand
TTTCAATTTATTGTGAAAGTTAGTGAGCCTTTGGTTTGAGTTCTACGACATGTCGATAGGGAAGATAAGCCTGCAATGATATATTTGTATGATGCAATGGAAAGAACCAAAGAGAATGTAAAAGCGAGATGCAATAACAAAGTTACTGTATTCAATCCATTTATCAGGATCATTGATGCTAGGTGGGATAAGCAGCTTCACGGTCCATTACATGCGGCTGATTGTTTTCTTAACCCTGCAATTTACTATGACCCTTGCTTTAAAAATAAAAATAATGTTTCAAGAGGGTTTATGACTTGTGTTATGAGGATTGAACTTGATCTCAATAATCAAGACAAGATCATTGAAGAACTTGAATTGTATAAAAATGCAGAAGGTGATTTTGGACATTCTTTAGCAATCCCTCAGCATGAAAAAATTAATCTAGGTTATCATTTATCAATATCATCTGTCAAATAATGTGAATTTGTACTATACTTTTTGCTTTATTTTTTTATTTGCATTTAATTAATCATTTATAATTGCACTATTGCTATAGTTGCATGGTGGACTAATTTTTTTTTTTTTTTTTGAAAATGAGAAGATTTCATTAATCAGATATCAATACATCATTCAAAAGAACTACCTCTCCCAGGGCTGCATTTAGGACCTCGGGAGGGCCATCCTCAAACCATACATTTTCGCACACATCATTGATTGCTAGTTTGGCTGCTGTATGAGCAACATTGTTTGCTGATCTGTGAACAAATCTTAGGCTCCAAGCTTGATTCCTTGACATCAGTAGCTGCATATCCTCTATCATTTGGCCTATCCACGAGTTGTCTTCGCCATTGGAGTTTACTGCATCCACTACTGCCTTGGCATCCCCTTCGAGACATACTTGGTTTAAACCAAGCTCCATGCAAAAATCCATAGCTCTGAGAAGAGCAGCACATTCAGCTTGGGCAGCTGAGGAGATATGCTTCTTTTGACCTGTCACCACTGCTAGCACACTGCCCTTTGAGTCTCGAATGATAACACCCAAGCCCATCCTACCATTTTCTATTTCAAACGCTGCATCAAAATTCACAGTGACAAAGGGCCATGCAGCAGCCTTCCATTTCTGTTTTGAAACTCTCTTGCGAGATCCTGCTGCATTCTTTGATCTAACAAGATTGGATTCTTTAAAGAGAACCAGGTCATCATGAGCATGTCTCACCAAGAAAGTAGGATGCAGAAACTGGTTTCTAAAAATAAAGGCATTTCTCCTATTCCATAGCTGGAACCATATGGCTGAGGCCATCTCCAGACTCTCTCGGTTCAATTTATTTCCTATCTCGATCCACAGCAGCTTAAAATCCGCATGAAATCTCTTCCACTTGCTAAAGATGCTGGTTCCCCCTCCCCATATGTCTGTTGCAGCCGAGCATTCCCACATAACATGCACCAGTGTTTCCACTTCGAACTTACATAGTGGATAAAGATTGTTTTCAATAATGTTCTTCCTGAAAAGATTGTCTTTTGTAGGAAGAATATTATTGAGACACTTCCATAGGAAAATTTTAACCTTACCTGGTACTCCTAGTTTCCACATCTGTCTCCATACCTCTTGAATCTCACCCCTGGTCGATCCTTCCCCTTCTTTTCTTTTCAAAATCTTGGATTCCAAAAAATAAGCACTTTTGACCGAGAATGTACCTTTTTTTGACCCCATCCATATCAATTTATCATTGTTTCCCCTGCTGCTCAAAGGTATGGCACATATAACCTTTGCTTCCTCCTCATTGAAGACTGCTTCCACCAAATCAGTTTTCCATGTGCCCCTGCCCTCTTCAATCAGAACATCCACGCTTGCCTCAGAATCCAGCATGTTCATAGGGGTCTGAATCTGGAAAGTCACAGGGGTAGGAACCCATTTATCCCTCCACAGCTTTATCCTTTTTCCATTCCCCCCCTGCCACACCGCTCCTTTTATCAACTCCAAGCTAGGCCACAAACTTCTACATAGGAAAAAAGGGGCCCCTCGCAATTTAGCCTCCATAAGGTCACACTTTTGAAAGTATTTCTGCTTAAAGACTAGGGATACCAATGAGTTAGGAGCCTTTATCATTCTGCATAGTTGCTTAGCTAGGAGGGCCTTGTTGAAACTTATGAGATCACGAAATCCCAAGCCCCCTTGGTTCTTGACCTCTCCCAATGACCTCCAAGTTTTCCAGTAGATGCCTTTTCCTTCACTTTTGTTACTCCACTAGAATCTAGCCAGCATGGATTCAATTTCTTTGAGTAGCTTCCCAGGCAATTTAAACACACTTATGGTATAGGTTGGAATAGCCTGCAACACACTCTTTATGAGAATCTCTTTTCCTGTAGAGGACAAAAACTTTGTTTTCCAGTTATTAATTCTTTTCCAAATCTTATCCTTCAAAACTGTGAAAGTATTGTACTTTGATCTCCCCACCGCCGTTGGGAGACCAAGATAACGGTTGTAGTTATTGCATCTCAATCCATTTATTTGCTGTAAAATACATTCCTTGGCTTCCACTTTGGTGTTTGAGCTGAAAAAGACACTGGTTTTGTCTTGATTTAGAGTTTGACCTGAAACTTCCTCGTATAAAAGCAGTAAGTCACGGATGAGGTACCATTCGGCCAAGCTTGCTCTACAAAAAATAACACAATCGTCGGCAAAGAGGAGATGGTTTATCTTCGGTCCACCCCTTGAAGCTGTCACTCCCTTAGTAAGACCCGCAAAATCTGCTTCATATAGTAAAGAGCTAAGGCCTTCAACACAAAATAAGAACAAATAGGGTGATAAGGGGTCCCCTTGTCGAAGACCCCTAGATGGAATTATATTTTCGCCCGGTTCCCCATTGATCATCATGGCATAGGAGACTGTCTTGACACACACCATCACCAAATCAGTCCATTTCTTCCCAAATCCAAGTTTGAGCATCATTGCCTCGAGAAAAGACCATTCCACTCTATCGTAGGCTTTTGACATATCTAGCTTGATAGCCATGGATCCCTCTCTGCCCCTCTTTTTTGAGTGCATGGTATGGAGAAGTTCGTAAGCCACCATAATGTTGCCTGAAATCAATCTACCAGGAATAAAAACACTTTGGTTCCATGAGATTACCTCATCCAATACACCTTTCATTCTATTGGCCAGCACTTTCGATATCAGTTTATAGACTACGTTACAAAGGGAAATTGGCCTATAGTCACTCATTGAGTTTGGACAGTTTACCTTGGGGATTAGCACTCGATAGGTATGGTTTAGCTCCTTTGGCATTTTTCCTGTTTTTAAAAATTCTAGCACTGCCTGGGTCACCTCCAGAAAATGCTGCATGTCAGCTGACACCCTAGTATGTACCCCCTTAATGCACTGAGCCACACGGGCAGATTCTGGCTGGGATGACTGGAACAAAGAAGAGAAAAAAAAAAAACAGGTAAAGCCTTCTGTAATCTCAGATTCCCCTATTAGAACTGTCCCCTACATGTCAGTGACCCTTTTGATCAAATTCTTTTTCCTCCTCTGATTTACACAGGCGTGAAAAAATCTAGTGTTTCTATCCCCCCAACCAACCAATGTTTCTTTGCTCGTCTCCACCATGTGTTTTCTTGGTCTAAAAGAAAGTCGATTTCTTTTTGTAGCCTTTTTTGTTGAATCATACTTCCTGCTCCTCCTTCAAACTGCAGCCTACTTAGCAAAAAAGTCTTGTCCCTTATAGCCTTTGTTCTGTCCCTCACTAGATTTTTGCTCCACTGCTTCAATCCTCTTTTTGTTGTTTCCAGCTTTCTCAGCATGCTGTCCAATTGACTCACCCCCCCACTCCTCCCTTTTCCAAATGTCCGAGACAATCTCACTGCAACCCTTTTCCTTGTTCCAACCTGCCACATACCTAAAGGGATTATAGGGCCTTCGGATTAAAGCCTCTCCGCTGCTACATTGAAGTAGAATTGGGCTGTGGTCAGAACACACTGCAGGTAAAGTTTCCACATAAAAATTAGAATACTTAGCTCTCCAAGAACTGTTTGCAATGACACGATCAAGTTTTTCTTTGGTAAAGGACTCGTCATCATGAAGGTTGCACCAGGTGAATTTGTTTCCTTTCCATCCCAAATCGAACAGATCTTCCTCTTCCATTACCTTCCTAAACATAGACAACAGTTTTTCACTTCGAGGCCTCCCTCCCATCTTCTCTTCCTTGAACAAGATCTCATTAAAATCACCTACGACCCCCCAACCCCCATCAGTGGGCTTGAAAGAGGATAGTAACTCCCACTTTTGCAATTTGTGTACTAAGTCAATGTTGTAGTGTAATTGGATATGAAAGAAATTGGAGCACATTTGAGTTTATTCATTCGAAGAATAGAAATAGATTAGAGCATAATCGTTTGAATGATTTAGTATTTGTTCGTTATAACTTGAAGCTGCGAGAGGTAAAGTTTTTCAATGTTGAAAAATATGTAATATTTTCATTTATGTTTGACTTTTATTTTGACAGGAACATAAAAAAAGGAAGAGATGCTTTGGATCCAATCAACCGTGAAAACATTGACTTGATGAAAGAATGGGTGGATGAAGACTCTGAGCTTATTGATGGAGAAGACTTGGATTGGGCAAGTATTGAGGAGCCATTAAGCTCACTAAATTTGGAAGACGATGATGATGATGGTGACGTTGATGGTGATGGTGACGTTGATGAAAATATTTTGATTAACATTTCGAATGTTGATCCTTATTGTCTTGTTGATGAAGATGAGTGATTTTATTTTTATAGCGGGATTGAGAACTTATTTAGTTTTAAAAGTATGCGTGTTGTTAAAATTTAAGACTTTTTTTTTTTTTTTTTAAAGAAGAGCCGATAGCCACATGTCTAATTAGTTTATTAATGTGCCCTCACTTATGGCGGAGAAATATCGTGGTTACAAATCAAGTATTTAGGATACAAATAGGAAATAAATAAATAAAAACCTCCCAAACACAAAACAAATAAAGCCAAAACACAACCAAAAGCAACAACAAGCTCTAAACGGGCCTAGAATAAAAACCATCTAAACAAGCCTAGAGAAAAAACAGAAAAAAGAAACTTAGGTACGTATAGAAGGCAGTCCTGCCTTGTCGATCCGAATAACTCCCTTTATAAACTTCGGCAAATGTTGGAGATCTTCATAAATAACATTACTTCCTAACTCGCCTTGTTTAGCCAAAAAATCAGCCGCTTGATTTCCTTAACTGAATTGATATAAAACACCGGATATCCATTCCTTGCATTTCATAAATAAACTCATTCCAATAGTCCCATAAGTACCATAGAGTGCATTTACCTGTCCGAAACTAATCCACAACCAACTTGGAATCACTTTCAATAATTACATTGAAAAAAGATAGTCTTTTACAAAATCGAATCCCTTCCAACATAGCTCTCAATTCAACTCCATTATTAGTACCAACACCAAAATGAGCCGAGAAGGCTGCTTTGAAATTTCCAGCCATATCCCGCAAGTTACCCCCACCTCCCGAAGACCTTGGGTTATTACGACTACTCCCATCGCAATTAAGCTTGATGCTTTGACCATGTCACTAGCAGACATTTCCGAGCAACAAGTTTCGGCATCTCCAAATTTAACTCTTTTAACAAATAAAGATCCTGCTCATTAAGTTGCCTATGCACTTTCAATTCACCTGCCGTCTTTTTTAGCCACATTTTCACTTAATTCCACATTTGCATCGCACTAATTTTTAGCCCCTCCATACGTACTTTACATCTCCTATTCCATAAACACCAAGTGAAAATGCAAGGTAGCATACCAATGAGATTACCCACAAAAGAAGACTTTTTTGCACAAATCATCCAAGCCGATATTCTTGCTTTCCAGGCATTAAACCTCAAACATGGCACCTTTAAAAGCCGACTTGCAAATTCCCAAACCAGAGAAGCTATTTGACCCGTAGCTAAAACATGATTAATGCTCTCCCTAGCTTGCGGCATACAACAATCACACATCGACACAAGAGAAATACCCTTATTTTGAACCCTCTCATCTACGACCAGACTATGGAACCAAGCTCTCTAATTGCACATGGAGACTTTTTTTGGCAAACTTTTGTTCCAAAACCAATCATGCGAAGGCAGTTGATCCCCTTTTTCCCAAGTTACTTCCCAAGCAGTAGCAATGTTAAATTTTCCATCCGAAGTTGGTTTCCACACACAAATATCCAACCCATTACGCCCACTAATTTTAGTCTACACGATTTCTTCCGTGATCGCCTCTCCCAGTAACTCCTTCAAGTGTTCAACATTCCATGCATGATCCATCCAACAATCTTTGATACAAATTCACTTATTAGTAATGTATGTAATTCTGGCTAATAAAGGGCTTGAACCTAGCCATCTATCAAACCAAAAAAATGAATTTCCATTTCGCAACAAAATTTGAACATTTTCCATTACTTTCGGAACATGTTTCATTATCGATCTCAACATTCTTGAATCCGTAGCCTTCGGAATATAGGACAAAGGGTGACCCTTAAATATTTTGATTTAAAAAAATTTGCTCACAAACCTTTAGTCAGTAGTTGATAGGAAAACTTCATATGTAGAGGCTTCTAAACCTCATGTAAATCCCTCAGCCCCAAACCCCCTTCATTAGAAGGTTTGCAAATTTTAGACCATGATCGCCAGTGCAATTTCCTCCTTCCCTCCACTTCGCCCCAAAGGAAATTGGCTAATATGGAGTTTATCCGATCAAGAGTCACCTTCGAAACATTGATCACCGAGAGAATATGTAGAGGTAAACTAGCTAGCACATGTTGCAATAAAATTAAACGACCACCTTGAGAAAGCAATTGGAATTTCCAGCCCGACACTTTTTTCCTTATTTTCTCAACTAGTGGCTCAATGATGCGGGAAGTCAGTCTACCTATAACAAGCGGCGCACCCAAATAAATCACATTGTCCTTCCTTAAATCCCGTAACTCTCAACAAACCATGCTTCTGAGTTGGATTTATAAATTTAGAGGGAAAAATCACTAATTTCTCGCGACTAATCTTTTGACCCGACCACCTTTCATAAGTGGTAAGAATCTCAACAAGTCTCTTAATAGATTTTTTCCCCCATTAGAAAAAATCAACAGATCATCAGCATACAACAAATGAAAAATTAAAGGTGCCCCCACCGGATGAGCAAATCTTCCAATCCGACCATCTCAAAATTTTTCCTAAGCAGCCTTGTTAACACCTCCTCCGTAATAATAAATAAATAAGGAGATAAAGGATCCCCTTGTCAAAGCCCCCGAGCAGATTGAAAAAAATCTTTATAAGTCCCATTCATCATTACAGAAAACCATGGCGACTGAATACATTCACCAATCAATTTACAAAAATTATTAAAGAAGCTGAAAGACTTTAAAACCTCCAAGAGAAAACTCCAGTCAAGCCTGTCATAAGCCTTAGCCATATCTATTTTTAACATGACATTACAACCCAAAATTTTCCTGTGGATGGAGTGCACCATCTCTTGGGCAAGCGTGATGTTTTCAAAAATACTGTGTCCCTGAACAAAAGCACCTTGTTCATGGGATACCAACTTATGAATAACCCAAGTCAATCGAGACACAATAATTTTTGAAAAAATCTTATATGCTACTGAACACAAACTAATAAGCCGGAATTTATCAAAACTAGAAGGATCGGGCACTTTTGGGATCAAAACAATAAAGGATGACATAAAGAACTTGGTTAAAGGGCCGCCCCTGAAAGAATCCCTGGTAGCTTCAATAACATCATCTTTAATGATCTCCCAACGCTTTATGTAGAAACCAGACCCAAGCTTGTCTGGCGCCGGACTGCTTTGCTGAGAAATTGAAAAAAATGCTTCTTTCACTTCCATCTATGTTAGCTCAACACACAGCATATTATTATCAGCTTCTGAAATAACAGGACCAATCAAGTTGGATAAGTCAGCTTGCACCAAATCACACCACATGGAAAGGAAGTCTCGGAAATACTGTGCAACACCCAAATGGACAAACTCAGCCAAATGTTGTACCATCCAATAAAATGAAAAAACTTAGTGTTCTGATCTCCTTCCATCAACCACTTCTTTTTAGCAATTTGTCTCAACCATAATGTCTTTCTCTTTTCCCAGGTAGCAATCTCCAAGTTAGTCACAAGATAATCCGTTTCCACATCTTCAGACTATCTCAACTGCAGCTGGTTTTCTAAAATTTCCTGCCTCTTCTCAAGAGTTTTTAAGTTCTCATCAACGCTGCCAAAAACGTTTTTATTCCATGCTCGTAATGCAATCTTAGATCTCTTGAGTCTTGTAGCCAATTTATGCAAGCCTGAACTGGCATCATGTCTATCCCAAGCTTCCTACACACAATCTAAAAAAGTCTCATGTAAGCACCACATATTTTGAAAATAGAAAGGAACTGGACCATATAATGAAAAAGGCCTCTCCAGATGAACTACCATAGGACAATGATCCGAGGTTTTATGCTTCAAATAAACTAACTGAGCCAAAGCAAACTTATCAGAGAAGGTGTTGTTGGTGACCACTCTATCTAGCTTAGCCCAACTTCTATTTATCCCAAAATGGCCATTACACCATGACATAGTACGCCCACTACTTTGAAGATCGAACAAACATGATTTATCTAAACAATCATTAAACTCTAACATAGAAATTAATGGCCGAGGATGACCACCAATTCTTTCCGAGTCTATGCGAATAACATTGAAATCGCCCCTACCATCCAAGGCACATTATTCAACTTTCGATTCTCCAATTCTTCCCATAAACCTCTTCTTTCCATGTAAGAACATTTAGCATAAACAAAGGTTATAAGCAACCTTTGATTCGCCGAAGATAGCCATCCTGATACCTTTTGAGAAGTACAAAACACCATCTGAAACTCATTCAACTCTTTCCAAAATATCCACAACTTGCCACCCATTGACTCAGTGGAACAAAAATAATTGAGATTCAAAAAAGAACCGGTAGCAGCCATACGATTATTACCAACAAAAGGTTCCGCAATCGCACAAATATTAATATCTTTTTTGATAATTAACGAATTTAATCTCCTATCTGAACTCCCCAACCCTCTAACATTCCAATAAAAAATGTTTCTAATCATAAGTTCAGCTTTTGTGATCGGGTGTGAACCCGTTGGGACTTCCTCACCGTCTTGTCTAATGTAATTTTTAATTTTTCCATATCTTATCGATCAGCTCCTTCAAAATCGTAGGCCTTCTCTTTACCCCTTAATCCTATTATTTCTCCTTCTTCACGCTCCGAAGAATATTCCATAGCTAATTCCCCTTGCAATCTGTTATCAGAAATCACATTCACCATCTTAGCAACCAGGGTCCTTCGGCATCTCTGAGTCTTGTAGAGGGTTCTTCATCACTCACCCTCATTGTTTGATGTCGTCCCTGCAGTTATAATATTAGGCGCTTCATCAATATTTTCTACTTGCACCACATTTGCATTCATAACCTCTTGTGTGACCTGCAATCTAGCGTCCGATAATTCAACATTTGCTTTCATCTCCTTGTAGTCTTTGGTCCCTGAAAAACTACCCCTAGTTTTAATATTTTTTGGCTGCCACACTCTTTTATCTTTCGGCTTCCCATCCTCCTTGCGCCTCTCCCCAACCCCACAAACCACAGCCGTATGTCCCTGTCGATAGCATTTCATACAATAAAAATCCAGTTTTTCATATCTTGCCTCTTGACAAATATATTTAGTAGGCGAAACTACAATCGGAAATCCTTTCACTGGTCCCACAGTCAAATCTACCTCCACACAAATTCTTGCACCCATAGCTCTCGACCGATTCAAAGTCGCATTATCAATCTTGAGATAACGACCAAAACGTGTTGCAAAAATTTGAAGACAATCACGACGATAAAGATGCATTGGCAATCCTGGTACGAAAATCCATTGAGGAGCCAATGGAGATTCTTTATGTAAATCAAAGTCCTTTGTCCATTTGAATAATCGAAAAGTGTTTCCTTCCATGACTCTTCCTTCACGAGCCCATTCATGCACAAAATCACGTTAATTCTTCATCTGAATTAAAACATGATAATCATCCATAAAGCTGATCGTCGAAATCTCTACCAAACCCCACTTTTTCACCACGTTCAGTCTGATCACATAAATAGAAGGCCGAACACGCATGAATTTCATAACAATTGCAAACTTGTATTCTTCCACCTCTTTCGTCATCTCTATTTCCGAAAAAATGAAGCCTAACTCGCCATTTATGTCCACAGGAAACCGTAATGGAATTTTGAAAGATGAGTTCTCTGCCGGTTTTGGGATTACCGAAGCATACGATTTTGCCATACCATCTCCAGGGCCAATGTTCCCCGCCGATGGCAAGGCCATCAAAGGGGCTAAGCCGCCAAAAAAGGGCCAACCCTAGCCGTCTAACCGCTAGAAACCACCCCAGAACAGAAAGCCCAAGAAAACTGCACCTTCCAAAATAGAAAGATTTGAAAGGAGAAAATCGCCCCAATCGCTCTCTCGCTCCCTGAAATCACTCTCCAAGTTGTTTGTTTTGTTAAAATTTAAGACTTGTATTGAGAAGTATTATTGAATTTATGACTTATTTTATTTTTATTTTGGAATATAGTTTATGTGTGTATATATATAATTTATCCATGTATAGACTATTCTGAAACGGTACATGAAACGGAAATATTTATCCGAAATGGTACACGAAACGGTATTCAAAACTTTGATGGTGACCCTGTAATGCCCGTCCTTGTGGTGGGACTTTAAAAAATAAATTTAGAAAACGAGAAGGGAATTATTGAATTTTTTTAAAAAAAAAAGTCTTTTCTTTCCCTTCCCAAGATATAAAAGATTCTACAGGTAAAATTTAAAACTTGCATTTACAAATCTAAGAGAGTTTTTGCAACAGAATTCATTAAACTAAAAATACAAGTCCTTTTACAAAATAGGATTAAATATATTGCATAAAAGGCCTAGGCTTCTGTCACCTCTTCCTTGAGTCATGTCTATCCTAATGCTTTGTCCTCATTTCATTCCTAGGTGGGGCAAACATAAAAACAAAATGAGTCAAATACTCAGTAAGTATTAGTTCATACTGTAAAAATATACTAACATAAGTTTCATTCATGCATTTCTCATTCATATACATACGTTACATAAAACGTTTTCTTTTCTTTAAAGCATTACAAGGTGGGGCTTTTTAAAAAAAAAAAGATTTTCATTTCTCAAAACATTTCTCACCTTGTACATTCCTTCATAAAACTAAAGCATTTCATACATCCCATCATTTTTATCACTTTTCTTCTGACGGTACATACTATTACGCCCCGTGTGTTGGGGTTAGCGATCTTTTGGATCCGATTCCGCCAGTGGCCACGGGTTGAGAATCCCTCAGTCAGGGGGCTGCACTTGGTGTATTACCAATACTACTTACCTGGCATTGCAATCTGCCCAGTCCATTGGTACTATCATTCATTCATTCAGTCATGGCTGTTACGTAGCTTTATACATTAAAACATTCATTTCTTTTCAATCATTTCCTTTCCTTTTATTCATTCATCTCATTCATTTTCTTTTCATTCATCAGTTCATTTTCTTTCATAAAACATCATTTCATAGCATAAAGCATAAAACCTCATCATTTCATTTCCTGGAACATAAATACAATACATACTACATATAACATCCATTTACATGCATACAACTATTCTTTGGGTGCAAAAAAATGGGCTACCAAAGAAGGCCATTACATACATGTACTTAAACATTAATACCTTAGCATAGATTCATAAAGTACTTTCATTTTAAGAAAACATTTACTTTACTTTCATTTCATAAAAGAACATTTTTCTCATAAAAACATTTTATTTCCTTTTCATAAATAAAACATTTCTCTTTCATTTCATATTTTTTAGAAAACTCTAGAAGAGTATGAACATAATACTTACATGAATTCTATGCTATTTACATTTCAGGCAGTCCATTCATGTGCGTGTTAGATGGAAACCTACATGCATACATAGCTTTACGTTATTTCCTTCTTCATTTACCTATGAAACTTAAGCTCAGAACTTGCATAATAAAACTATTCCTAACCCTTAGTGCATTCTCTTCCACATGGCCTTAACCTCCACTTAGACTAGTCATTGTCAAAATAACCTTCATCTTCTATTTACTTGCATACTTCATCATAATGTTCCTAATTGTACAAACTTTATGATATCCAATCCACTTCGCTTACACATGTCATCATCCAATCCTTGATTAATAACCATTTTCATAAATCCCAAGTCTAAACTATGAATTAAAAAGCCTAACTTCATTTTCTAACTAATAAAGTGATCTCACATGCTTCACTTTAACCTTTAAAGCATCACTCGACAAGCTTTACAAATCAGTCTCACTTACCATTAGATCCCAACTACAAATACAATACCCATCCTCTGCACAAACAATCCAATCTAACATCAACTTAAGTTCCCATTCACTTCCTCACCAACAAACACATTACACAATTCAAACCAAACATACATATACAATCCACCAAAAATACATGTGGCATACCCCTTTATCACTTAAGGTCAACATTTAATCCATTTAAGTATCCACTTGTGAGGGAAGGCTGAAAGGGAGGAGGGGTGGTTGTGGCGAGTTTCATGGGACTACTCACTGTGGCGGGGAGAGGCGTTGTTGGGTGGTCTACTGAAAGAGAGTGATGAAGAGAGGGAGTGAGATTAGGGAAGGAGAAAGGGAGATCTGAGGGCTGAGGGTGAGGGTGCGATGAACGAGGGGCTAGTCATTGGTGAAGGCGTGAGGGTGGACGTTCGAGGTTGTGTCGTCAGTGGCGGTGGCTAGTGTATAGTGAGGCGAGGGAGAAGAGAGAGTCAGGGGTGATGGCTGGAGGGAGGGAAGAGAGAGAGAAAGAAGAGGGGAAAGGATGTGGAGAAAAATTAGGGTTTTAGGGCAATTAATCTAGGCTCTACATCTTGGGGTTCCTAACCTAGATCCAACGGTGAAGATTAAACACTTCGAAATAGAAGAAAAGACATAAAGAAAATAGAAAGGAAAGTGAATTAGACTATATGTAAAAATACAACTTTGTTGTATTGATCCAAAAATAAACTTTTCATCATAAAATAAAATGATGAGTTTTTTTTTTCATAAATATTTCTTAAGAGAAATAAAAGCATCTAAATAAATAAAATTTTTAACATCAAATAAAATAATGAATATTAAATAATACACTTAAAGAACTAAAATCATTTAAATAAAATGATTTTTTAAAATTATATTATTTTCGAGGCTCCAAAATATAAAGAGGCTTATTTGAAAATTAGGTTTGGTTCAATAATACTAAAAATTACCACATTTAAAACAATTTTGGACATTAAAAATATTTCGAGGATTTTAAAATACTCGGCTCGCTTAAAAATATCTGCTAAATTTAAAACACAAACTCAAAATTTAAAACGTAAAGGCAAGACTCGTGACCATTCAAGAGGAAAATGAGCGATTGGTCACAGGTGACCCTCGGGTTGATGAAGCACAATAAATGAACTTCAAATGGGTTTTTTCTAATGGATTCTGGAGTGAAGTAGCACCTTAATGCTAATGGTTGCAACACATTGAAAATGCAGAGAAGGCGAGTTGTGAACTGTCGTATCATATGAACTTTGACGTACTCACACATAGTCAAGAGGGCCAGCAATATGATGTGATAACTAGCAGAGAGCCCATGGTTCCTAGGCATAGACGTGAGGTGTCCACCCACATGGTTATATGGCTTAATGAGTACAAGTGGATTATATCAATCGAAAATGATTTTTTGTTACATGGTAACATTGTTACTCAGTTACATGATTACAAGGTCAATGTTTTGAAAGGAACACATACAAGAAAGAAGTGAGTTTTTACTCAAGTTCATGTCCATGCAGTCATACTCATGGTTTACCTTTATATGCTTATATTATCTTTTTGTATATTATTGGTTTAACTTTCTGAGATTTCTCGAAATCTCACCTTGGTAGTTTCCACTACCATTCTTTCTGGAATGGTAAAAGTTGTGACAAAAATAGACGATAGTGATGGGGAAGCGCAAGCGCTTAGATTTCCCAAGGACTAAAGAGGAATTTAGCAAGGAAGGCAGTAGGAAGGGCGAGAGTAGTGTGGCCTCTAGCTCTTAGCATGTTAGGGTAGAAATCCTCGAAGACACAGTAATCGACTTGATAAAGCTACTTGAGTGCATCAAGGAAGCCCAAGAAATTTTGAATCGGAAGGAACNATTTAATCACTTGATTAAATTACTTTCATATCCTATTAATCCATCAAATTCATCTTATGACCTCATTATTCAACTCTTTAAACCTTGAAAACTTGATTGGGCCAAGAAAAATTAGATTTGGGCTTGATAGCATCTCAAACCCTAACAAAAGCCTCTCTAAACCTCAAAATGGAGTCCACTTGTTTAAGGCCCATTAAGGCTCAAGAATTTTGGCCACCTTGGCAAAACTTTTTGAAGAATTTTCCAACCATTCATGGCAAACCAACCTCTGCCTATGATAGTCCCAAAAAGTCACTTGATGTGAGAGGGACATCCACCTCACCACCTCCATTCTACATGGTAGCAACAACATCCCATTCCCACTCACTATTTGCACATGTGTGTGACCTAATCATCATCCATCAAGGTATCACTCAAGCCTACACTTCATTCTTCAGAAGTGTATTAGGCATAAAGGTCATCCTTTCACTCATTTCACCTATTTTCATTTCCGTTCTTGGAGAGAATACTTAGGTGTCGTTTGGATAGTGAGTTGAGATGAAAGTTGAATAAAATATTGTTAGAATATTATTTTTTAATATTTTTATTATTTTTTTGATTTGAAAAGTTGAATTGTTTATTATATTTTCTGTAGAAATTTGAGAAAGTTGTAATGATGAGATAAGATGAGATGAAACACTTCTTGTATCCAGACCGAGCTTAGAGTCCTCTCTCGGGTAGTTTTTTGAGCTTTCTTGCCTTCACTGTTCGAAGCTCTTATAAGTATTATCTTACTAAGCTTCCTTCATGAAAGTTGTTTCCCTTTCAATCTAGTTATTTGATTTGTCAAAAGTTATTTTAACTATGGAAATGTCAATCTGGGCAATAAAATGGATAGTATGTTGTATTTTGGGCTTTTTGACCAAGTTAACGGACAAATCTCGATCCAAGATTTTTATGGAGTCTTGTTAACATATTTATATGAATGATTTTTGAAGATTGGTTGCATGATTAAAGCTTTTGATGGAGGATTTTCTTTAATCTAAAAGGTTAGAAACTGGAGAAGAAAAACAATTTATGTTTAAAGAAAGTTTAGATTTTTTGTGGTTTAAGCTTACTCCAATGACTTTGATAATTTTATTTGATGATCCTAAGCCTTATATCTACATCTTAGGATGTTAGTTTGAAGATTTGTTGTGTTAGTTTCAAAGATATGAATTTTTATGCAAGAGAATACTCAGTTGGGTCAAACGTTTGATGATTTCGGATAGATCTATATTTTGGTTTATTTTTAGCCATGTGATTTTAAGGTTAATGTTTGGATCTACTTTAGGACAGATTTTTAAGCCATGTGATATTGTTGGTTTGAAAATTTCTTCTGGTATGTGTCAGATCAAGTGTTTGATCAAATCAAAGTTGAGAAACAATTCTGTTTTTGACTAAGTGTTGGAGCCGAGTACTTCAAGTGAGATTTTGTGATTTTTGGTGACTTTTATATGTAGATTCAAAACATGATAATTCTTAGGAGTGTGTTATGGACATGTTAAATAAAGTTTTGAATTTTTGGAATTCTTGGAGATATTTTTTACAAGAGTAAGACCTTGAGATTTAAGGGTTTGTATTTTAGTTAAAAAGTTTAGATCTTTTTACTAAAAATGTGTGTTTACTTGAAGTGAATTTTTGTTGGTTGTTTTATGCACGCTTTTAATTATAGGATGTGATGATCTATGTTGCAATAGTTTGGTTTAAGTGTGAGTGTTGAAGTTGGATAAAATTGTAACAAAAATTAAAGAGAAATGGCTTAAGGGAGTTTCGGCCTTGGTGTGATTTTTATGCTTGTGAATTGTTTTAAAGTTTTCTATGTTGATATTTGAGTTTAGGACAAGATTTAAATGAGGAATGTAAATTTTGGTGACTTTTAGAGTTTGGATGTGAAATCCTTAAGTTAAGAGTAAAATTGTCATTTTTTCACGTCTAGCAGGTAAAATGTTAATCTTACTCTAAATTGGCATTTTTCATGTTATTAAGTTATTAGTAGTAATGTTTCTAACTTTTAGAATCCCTACTCAGTTTCTCGTGTTTTGTGCTTAATCCCCCGTAACGCGACAATCACTATAAGTTAGCTTCTAACTTACTGTCTGATTATTATGTATGTGTGATGAGTAAGGGAACTATTGTTTATGTACTTATGTTATCATTTATGCCATGATATGCCATATCACTGCATGTTTATCTATTACACATAATATTCTGTCATGAAATATTCATCTGTTACATGATATATTTTTTCACACAATATTTATCTGTTATGCTATATATATATATATATTCTATCACGTGATATTATCCGTTACATGTTATGCCATATCACGTAATGTTATCTGTTACACGTTATGCCATGTCATGCAATGTTATCTGTTATACATTATGTCATGCCACGTACTGTTTGTATGTTTCATGTTAAGTCAAGTCAAGTCATGCATCTCATGTACATGTTACATTATGTTACGTCAAGTCATCTGTCCTTTCGTTTCATGTCGTGTTATGTCTCGAGTGCAGTTTGTGTATCTCGAAAACCAGTATTTTCACGTCAATCAAGTCTGTTTACATTTATCATGATCTTAAATGCTAGGATGAGATAATATCCTAGAGGAATTCTTTTGTTCAGGTTGGAGTGTCTAATCTAGTGTGAAACCCCTTGAGTTGACAAGGTAAAGTTCAACGGGCTTCGAATGGGTCTAATTAACTGGTTACCGGAGCAAAGAATGGCACTAACGCCAATGGTGCCCTCATACATTTCAATTTCATTTTATATGTACTCGCACTGGTGCAGACACCTGACACGGGATACGTACATTACGTGTTCTACAGCAGGTGTAGATACATATGAACTGGCACGTATGTTAACACACTCGCAGCTGGTGCAGATACCTGTGTTGTGATGCGGTATTCAGTAGGAACACAAGGCTCAAGGGGACCCGTGTAGCACCCACATTTCACTTTTATTAATCACGCTTAATTATTGAGCAAGATTCTAAGTTCATAAATTTCACACTATGCTCATTTTATTTAACGTTTAGTTCAATTCAGGTTCAATTTTAGTCAATTCATGTTTAGTACAAGTTCAATTCCTTCTCAGTTCACATTCAGCTTTATGTCATGTTTCAGTTCATGTCAGTTCAGTTCTTCTCATGTTAATTCACGTCATGTCGAGTTTCAAGTTTAGTCTATGTTATGTTTAAGTCATATCAGTTCGTGCCATGTTATATGCCAAGTCACGTCATGCTTATTTCTAATTGTCATGCATGCATATTTAAACCGTATGTTACATTTCTATTAAATTGTTGAGATTTGTGATCAAATCTTAGTGTGGTAGTCTCAACTACTATTTCCCTTGGAATGGTAGATCATGTGCCAGGATTAGGAGACTCGGTAGATGATCAACTAGAGGCAATCGACTAGACAACAACAGCACGATGTGGAGCTCATCACTTCGACACTTCGTTTCCTCGATAGTATTATGGCATCCTTGACTGAGTTGTGCGAGCTACTCGATGGATTAGCCTAGGAGTTACCATAGTTTTGCATGTACTTAGGGAGTTTTGTCTCCAGTACTAATTATGTTACAAACCTATATTGGACAACTATTGTAAGCTTTTGGATATTAGTTATATTGTGATTGTCATAAAGTATGTTTATGTTTTTGTGATACATTACTTCTGATACATAGTATTGCTCAAAGAAAAAAAATATTCACTGCGAATATTGCATATTGTTAGTTGTATGTTAGGTGCATTGCAGCTTTAATTGTCATGAATAGGGAAAGATAGCCTTGTGTTGTATCTCCCGAAACATAAGATGTCTGTCTGATCCCTAGCGGAATTTGGGGGCCTAACATGCATTGCATTTAACTGTCATGAACGAGGGGTGCATAACCTTGAGTTGCATGTCCCGAAACTTCAGTCTTCGTCCAATTCCAAGTGGAGTCTGGGGCCATCACATATCTAGATGTCCTTTTAAAAATATTCATATTTTCAAAATTTGAAAAAATTAAAATTAAAACAGAAACAAAACAAAAAAAACCACCCGAACTAGTCTTGGTTTGGCTTGATGGTTCGCAAAGGTAACCAAAGAAATTCTTTTTCTCCAAAGACACGAGTATAATTCTATTTATTTTTCTTATTTTTCTCCTTTACATTTATATATTTATTTGGAGAAGGATACATTATCAGCAATATTTCCTTTGTTGCTTGCACATGGTCCAAGAGAAAGCATCAAGAGATGCTTCAGAGAAAATTTTGTTCCAGAACTTTGATAACGACTGTAAGTTGCTTCTACCTCAGGTTTCTGCTCTATTTTTGTGATTTTCTTGCTTGTGATTAGGGGTGTAACGGGTCCGATTTGGTCCAATTTTAGACAAAATTTGGGACCGAACAGGTATGCACTGGTTTTGCATTTTCATGAACTGATTCTGTACATGTTACCCTCCTAAACTGGTACTTCCAGTTTTACTGATTCCGGTCTGGTTCCGTCCAGTTTTTATATACTATATACTATATTATATAATATATATAATAGTATATTATAATACATATTATAATTGTATAGACTATAGTGATATATTATAATATATAGTGATATAGTATTCGTATAACTATTAATACAATAGACTATAGTGATATAAGATTTTAAAATTTAATATTATATTAATTAGTAATTTATCATATAATACAAAACTATTTTATATATAATTAGATATAATATATAAAAATTATATACAATATAAAAAATTATAATATTTATATATGAACCTGTCCAGTTCGGTCCGATCTGGTTTTAGAAAAAGAAAAACCAGAACCGGACTGATTTTGACCAGTTTAAAAAAAAATAAAACCTGTGTTGGACGAAACCCACCGGTTGGATCTGGTCCGGTCCGCTTTACCTGTTCACCGGTTTTTTTTTTACACCCCTACTTGTGATTTTCTTTTCTAGAAAAAAAGAGAGAGGAAAAAAGAGTTGGTTTTTACATTTTTATGATCTTTTAGCTTCCAATAAAAGTAATAAAGTGAAATAGTTAGATTAAGCTTAGTATTGGGCAGGTACCGGCTATCAGGTTAAGTTCGATGCCATAAAAGCAAGATAAAAAAACCCTAACTTTGTTCACTATCTTTCGGTTCCAATGCTTGTATCAGGTTTTGATCTCGTACACATAATCTTTACCCATACCCGCCCCCGGGTATGGGCGGGTAAGAAATTCGGGTTACTTGAGCCGATAACCACCCATGTAAATCAATAGGGTTTCGAATCGTGTTGAAAAAATCGACTCAGATGAGCAGTCCTAAACAGTTCCATGTACGTATGCATCCTCAAAACAACCCAAGATTATTATTCTTATTGTGACAACCTAGATTTAGCCAAATTCTTGCCTGTTACTTTTTCATTTTTCTATCTTAGTCCAATTAGAATTTAGCCAAATGGATTGTGAAGATGGGAACCTAGTAAGTGACATGGATCCTACCTTTTGTTAATGAGATAGGCACCCAAGCCCACAAGAGAGCCCAAAGGACTAGTGATGTTCAGCCATTAGGCTTTAGAGTTTGGAGGAAAACCCAATTAGGGTTTAGGTTTATGGAAAAGGCGCTCAATGCAAGAAAAGATCCTTGAGTTTCCCTAAGTGTGACGCCCCAGCCTCCGCTTGAGATTTGACAGAAATTGAAGCGTCGAGACATGTAACATAAGACTACATACCTTTCATACATGACAGTTAAGATGCAATGTACCTAATGATAACTAACAGTATGCAGTATATTGCATCAAAAAGTCTATTTAGGTCAATGAAAAGGACAAATATCGTGGTACCGAAGCACATAAATCCCAAAACATAAATCTCATAAGGGTCATCAAAAGAGTTGATTGTTCCAAAAGAGACTCCCAAAACGCAAGACCAATACATCAAAGTTATCAAAATAAGTCATTTATGATCAAAAGGTCTTGTGAAACAAAACCAAGGCTCCATCCTCGACTAGACTTAAGAACACTCCCCTAGTCTTTCGGGGGTCCAAATCCAGCAATCCCAACTCAGCAGCGACTTTCTTAGCTTTTACAAAAGAGTTTCTGGCTTGTTCCAGATATCCCGACACAAAATTCATATCATTCTTAAATCTCAAAATATTCTTAAGATCTAGGGATGAAATCCCAACACTTGACTCATTAAGGTTTGCTAGAATTTCCTTGAGCTGCTGAGCTGTGACCTTCAGCAATTCTAGAGTTGATTAATGACGAGCTTCCACCGTGAATTTATCCTCCACTATTTCACAAATCCCATCCATACCTATGGGTCTTGCGTACTTGGCACAGTTTCTACCATTCCAAGTAGGGGAATGATAGTGGAAACTACAATAGTAAGATTTTGAAAAATATTAGTAAGTAAACAAATAACATGTAGCAGATATAGTAAGCAAACTTAACAATGTATGCATGGACATGAGACTTTACTTATGCTTTTGACTTTTCAAAAAGGCATCGTGTACATCATAACTTTCATAACCATTTTCTTTCATAAAACATATTTTCGTCATTTTCATATTTGTTCATTTAACATACTTGTGAGCTTAGGTTCTTATTCATATATCATAGCATAACTTTGAGCTCAAGGCCTTTCTTGATTTTTAACATATAAATGGATACCTCACGGCTCCCCTATGCACCGTGTGTTCCCTACTAGTTACCACATCAACCATTGGCCACTTTGACCAAGGTAACTACGTCTTACTTTTAATCATTCATATTACGGTAATTCACTTTTCGTCTTCACTGTAGGGCACCCACTAACTTTATATGCAACTCCGCTTCGGTATTCTTTTGTTTTAGGAACCGTTTGGAGTCTGTCGACTGCACTTCATCGACCCAGCGGTTACCACTCCATTTTAGGCACTCCTGAGTGGACAGGAAAGTTCCATCAGGACATTTCCCCGCCCTAGCCTTTAGGGTCGTGACAAAACTTTAAAAAGACTCTTTTTCTTTCAAAAAGATTTTCACAATCCCAATGCATGTGACATGACTATGAAACTTAGAACTTTCATGAGACACATGCAATGCCGAATGCTTCATCATAACCATATAATATACAAACATGCATATACATGTACATCGCGTGTTACGGCTTGAAAATATTAAAACATGCGACCATGTTCCTTTATATAAACTCTAAAGCATTTGAATAACAAGCAAGAAACAAGCATTCAAAACTTTACATATAGTGGCCGAAACACATAAGCCCTAGCACATCCAAGAATTGGTCTTAATTCATTAAAACTTCAATCACAAAACGATAATACCTCATCCATGGTCATTGCCGAGACGTTTAAATTTGGAAACATGTATTACATCAACTTTTCATGAACTTAGAATCTTCTAATGCGTTAAATAAAATTTTATCAAGGAGACATACATGTGTGGCCGAAACATGCTAGTGATCATACTTTATAAAATGACAAGTATTTCATGGGCTTAATCCTAGAAAAGATTCATTTGTGTGGCAAATATTGTTGTGCTGAAAATATCTGCTAGTGCACAGAATCGTAACAAGTAGTAAAGTGTTTTTAAAGAAAATAGATGTCAAACTTATAGGGATTAATTATGCTATTGAGTACTGAAATTTACTAAATTAATTACTATTTGGAAAACCATAATTTGAAGAATGGATTATCTAAATTGAACTAAAAAAATAGTATTAAAATTAAAATTTTAAAGATAATAAGAATAGATCTAGAGAGTTTGATTTCACCTAGCAAATCCCACACAATTTATTTTTCCTTGTTATAGAATCTCAATTATTCCAAGTTGATGATAAAAATTCCTTAACTATTCAATATTTTCTCTCGATCAATATTAAAAATATCTGCAATTAATAACTTCATATCTCTACATGAATTTAACTAATTGGAGACTCGTTAAGTTCTTTGAATTTTTTTTGAAAATCACACTAATCGCGGTAAAGTCCCGCCATTAGATTCATTGTATTTAGACCTAAAAGTGGAGGAAGAAGAGAAAGCGCTTTTCGGGCATGGCAAAGGTCACACACGCCACATGCCACTTGGAATTCATGCATTTAGCCCTTGGGGTTTCTAGAAGCTTGCAATCATGATGAAAGATCTCTAGGGTTTCAGCCACACATGCCCCTTTGTCTTTTTGTGTGGTTCATTGAACCTAGATGATTGAGCTGCATTATTGCATATTTTACACATTTAAAACCAATATATTTTTAATTGTTTTATTATTTTATCATTGGTTTTAGATGAAAAAATTGATTAAGAGGCATAAATCCAAGTTGTGAATTAAATTGATTAAAAGCATAGTTTATGTTTGATTTTATAACTTGTGATTTATTTGAGCAATAAATTCTTCACATGCACAACACACTCTTAAATTTTATTTTTCATCTCTTGTTTAATTTTATTTATTTTAGTTTCTTCATCTTATTTTATTTTTCTAGTTTTATTTTTATTTTATGTGATCATTATTCAATTTTGCTTGTCTAATTTTTATTTTATTTCATTTTATTTTATTTTATTTTATTTTATTTTATTTTTTTTATTTTTCGTTTTTCAGATCTGCCTAAACGACATGTATTTTTTCTTAAACGGAAAAACGACATGTCGTTTACCTCTAAAAGCCAAAACTGTCGTATGATAAACGACAGGTCGTTTAGTCAATTGATGAAAACGACTTGTCGTTTTACCCTGTAATTGAATTTCATCCTCTGCTAAACGACTTGTCGTTTCGTTCACAGACAAAAACGACAAGTCGTTTTCGACATCTTCAACCTCCGTCCAGCCTCTACAGTGCGCGCAAATTCCATGCATGCGTTCAGGCTCCTCCACGGAACCACCACTACCACGAACAACCACAAAACCACGAAGAAGCCGCAACTCACATTCGGTTTTCACGGAACATATTATACCTACCGTTGGCTGGAAGAAATAATCAGTGGAAGACACGGCTTGGTGGAGACAGATGCTCTCCATTCACACGAGACCAGCTGGAGCAATAATGCATGCAGTTTTCGTTTGACAGAAAGCTCAGTAGAAACATAAAATAAAACAAGAGGCATGCAGCAGATTCTTTCGGTTGGCAAAGCAACACACAGCAGGTCCACGCTGGAAACAGAGCAGCAGCAGACTCCTTCACATGGGCAGCAGCTTGCAAGCAACGTGCTGAAGAGAATCAACGTGCTGAAAGGTTATCACAATAACATGCAGAGCAGTAACTCAGGAGCTGGAAAGATGCACGCCTGGAGCAGAACCTCAAGCTGGAAACTCACTCACGCACATGCATACCCACTCGGAACAAGAACTGCAGCAGCTGGAAGCAAAAGCACGCTGGTGCAGAGTAAACTAGTAGCAGAAACGTGGCCTCACATGCAAAAGCAGAACCTCAAGCTGGAAAGATGCACCCTTTTCGACAGTGGAAACATCTAAGGAACATGCAGTGCAGTTGAAGTTTTTTCTTGCAGCCTATAAAAAGGCATCGAGGGGCATCGGATCCAGGAGGAGGGGAGTGGAAAAGAACTCATAAATTCCTTCGGCCCTTCAGCAGCTTTCATATACATGCAGTGTTTTAGTTTAGTTGTGGTGATATTTTCCATTTGCAGTGTTTATTTAAGTATTAGCTCATTCCTTTGTTTATTTGAGTTCATTTCATTTGAGAATTAATTTATTTTCTTTAAGCTTGTTTTGTAAGATTTGGTGTTGTGTTTTATTTTAGTTTTCTAATGGAGAATAGATCATTAAATTCCATGGTTATTGTAATAAACATGGTTGGCTAATTTTTCATACTAAGGTGAAGAGGTGAAGTCTAATAATTTAAATATTGTTTTATATCAATAATAGAGTTATATTGTGAGTTGATTAATTGATTGGTAGTATTATTAGAAACTTTGATTATCTATATATTTCTCTTGATTCATTGTGATTTTCGAATACAGTGAATGCTTGAAAAATCCCTGTGATTATCAATTGGACTTATGAACGTCTCTACTATCAATTATTCAAACTTAATATTTGGTGATTAATTTTCTTGGGCGTAATTGTTAAATTTTTCAGTTAGACAGAATCATTATTCTAGTCTAACTGAGTTAAATTGATTGGAAACAATTTTATAAATTATTAGACGGATCCTCGAAACCTTAGTCGTTCTCCATATTAATTCATTTTATTGCTTCAGTCATATTCTGTTACGTTAAAATCCTCAACCTAGTAATCTCAATTTTTTTATGTTCCTTTTTAAATCTCCTTTTATTTTACTCTCTTTATCACATTAGTCAATCCTTGTGGATTCGATCCTGTAACGTACTACGACACCTGTATACTTGCAGGCAAAACTGTTCTGAATTTTTATTCATCATTTTGAGTACAAGTTTAGAGCCAACACTAGACCACAAAAGAGATGATGCAAGGCTTTAAGGTTTCTGCTAGGGCAAGAAACCGCCACTTGTCATCTATGCAAAATGTGTCCCTTAACATTTCCAAGAGAAACAATGATGAGGGAAGAGGAAGGTGGTCTTTGGCCAAAGCAAAAGGCAAGGCACCAATGGCACCCATGCACAAGAAACCTTTCGGTTTCCACATCAGAAATAATGATAGGAGAGAGAATTAGTGGGATTTGAAGGAGGATATAAAAGGAGGGCAATTAATGGCTGACACCCTTCCCCCCACCGAAGGCACACCAAGAGTCACTTTCACTCACTTTTAATTTTTCCTCTCTTCTCCTCTCCTCTCTTTCTCTCGCCTACCCTAGAAGAAGAAGAAAAAAAACCACCACCATTCTTCCACCTACATGCGACCTTCACACAAGCATAAGGAAGAACCAAGAACCTCACGTGAGGAAGAGTTTTTGGCACTGTAAGAGTCTTTGATTTCTATCTCCATCTTCTCCACATGAACAAGCGCACACGCACATGCACACACACACACAAAAGTTGGAGAAGTGATTCAGCCTAAGGAAGTTGAAGCAAATGTTGCATAACCTTGTTGTATATCCCACGAGACAAAAGGGAATGTTGGTTCGACCAAAAGAATGCAACTTCGATTGGTATGGTGGAATAAGAAAAGATGTTGAACCTTGGGAGGGCGACATGTTCAGCTCTTACTAGGGTTTGTGCGAGGATCCACTTGATCTTTGTTTCAAGAAACCTAACCTAAGGGTCCATGCATTTAAGCTATTAGGGTTATACCGAGTAAACACATTCTTCACACTAAAAGCCAATGAGCTTGTAGCCGAGTAGGGTTAAGGGCACAAAACCTTAGTTCAAGCCACACAGATGTTTCGTTTAGTGTTGAATCCAAATCTAATGGTTTAGAAAACATACACTTCCAGCTTGCTTGATCATTGGTATTTTTACTTCGAAAAATTTGTAAATTAACCTCTAACTTATTCTTGGATAATGTATTTATGTTTATGTGTAAACTTTGCATCTTGACCATTCAAATTGGATTATGGTATTGCTGCTTGTCACATGCTGTAATTATTTGTGTCTCTTACGTACATGCTACGCTTAAAAATGATTGTTTGTTGATTGGTTGGTCCATATGACATGTTCGGATTTTGAGAATTGGTATATGATTTGTTGAACTCTCACATGTTGTATACAAGTATATGTTTCGGCATGTTCTAATTCTTTCAAGTTGTACACATGAGGCATTCTTGTATATGACATAAGTACATGGCATTGTTGCATGAAAGTTACATGGTCAAATATCACGTATTTTCAAGTTGTGTATTAAAATAAATGGTTTTCTCACGACCCCAAATGCTATGATGGGAGAATATCCTAGTGGAACTTCTCTGTCCACTTTGGAGTGCTTAAATTGGAGTGGTAATCCCTGAGTTAACGAAGCACAGTCAACAGACTTCAAATGGGTTCTTTTAAATAATTATGGAGCGAAGTAGCATCTAACCCTAGTGGTTGCAATACAATGAGACTGCGGTGAAGGCGAATTGCAAACTGTCATATCATATGGACTCTAACATACTCACACCTGGTCAAAAGGACCAGTAATGTGATGCAGTAACTAAAAGGTGTCCACCCACATTGTTATATGGCTTAATGATTACAAATGCTTAATATGAATCAAAAATTATATTTTGTTACATGGTCATTTTGTTACTCTGTTACATGATTACAAGGTCAATGTTTGAAAAAGAACATGTACAAGAAAGAATCAAGTTTTCAATCAAGTTCATGTCCATGCTCATGCATTCATATTCATGGTTTACCTTTACATGCTTGAAATCTCAATACCATATAGTTATTTCTTATTTAAAAGCTATCTCGCGTTTTCTTAAGGAGATTCAGGACATTCTAAATGAAGATTACATCCCAAAATGGGCTCCTGAACTTGAGAAGCCCTCACTCTAGAGAACCGTTTGGATTACGTAAATGACTATATAATTCAAGCGTGGGAATTTATATTGGAAGCCCAAGAGGTCACACGAAGTTTTGGGTTACAATTATTTGGGCCTTATGTTTTATGAGAGGATAATTCATTTTGATGAATTTGTGACTTAGTATCAAGGGTTGTGTTAAACCCTTTTATTTTTTATTGAGAGATTTTTAAACAACTTTGGGATTAATAGTTACTTTATTTGGTACCGTATTTTAATTGCTCAAAAACTTTACTTAGAAATGAATTTTTTCGCTGCGATTATTGCATACTACTAGAAACATGCTAGGTGTATTGCATGTTAATTGTCAGGAACGAGGGGTGTATAACCTTGAGTTGCATGTTTCGACGCTTCAGTCTTCGTCCAATCCCAAGCGGGATTTGGGGGCATCACACTTATTTTTTAAAATTTTCAAATGGAAAGTCATGGGAGGAGGTTGATTTGTGAGTGGTTTTTCCTTATTGCAAGTTAAAATGGTATAGGAAATTATATTTATTTCTACAGTGATTCAAGTATACAATCAGAGTATTATATGTGAGGAATGATATGCATCAGCCACTATTTACTCTCACACTCCATACCTATAGCTTTTTCATAGGGTATGTGGATGTTTTTTATAGGGTGTGAAGGTTTTTTCATAGAGTATAGAGTGTGGGGTAGTAAATAGTGACTAATAAGAAGAATTTATTATCTATATATATATAGAAAATGATAAGAGTCAAATTGTGCATAATTTTCCTACTTTGAATAAAACATTATCATAATTATGTAGTGTTAATTATTATATTTTTATTAATTTTGAAATACTGATTTTTTTTTATAGGAATAAAAAACAAAATAATCTTTGAAGTATGATAAAAAAAAAGAAAAAAAGAAGAAGAAGAAGAAGAGTGTAGCTAAAATGAAAGGAAAAGCTGGACAAAAGGCTAAATTGCATAGAAAACATGGCTAGAACGTGCGGAACGTGAAGGCTAAAGGGAGGGGGGGGGGGGGGGGGAATTTCTGATGCATACAAAAAAAA